>JAULBU010013623.1:0-22198 GCA_032358235.1 Odonthalia washingtoniensis | reverse complement strand
TGAAAGAGGCAGGCGCAGAAATTAGGCGTATGACAAAAGAAGGGACTGTCAGTGTGGATAGTGGTGGGGCGAGAGCAACAGAACGGTCGGAGAGCAAGAGAACGGGGGGAATCCACACAGCAATTAACAAGTCCAAGTCCAACTCCGCGTAAGCAAAAAACAAAAGGCGCAGCTTCAGGTATGAATCTGATGAGGAAGACAGAGAAATGTTGAACCGTGCGATATCAGAAGGGACGGATTTAGAAAGGTAAAAATAGAACTTGAGGAAGAACGGCTTCAGTTGAAGGAGTTCAAACAAAATAAATAAGAAGCACGTCGATGAGAAATGAATACCATAGAATCAAGAAATCTTGACATTGAAGAACGCCGGCTCTTACTGGAGGAAAAGAAGCAAGATGAGGGAAAGGAGGATAAAAAGGCATCAATTGTAGAACCCAGAAAAAGTTCTGCTGCCTTCGCCGCCACGGCATCGCAACAGTTTAGGAAAGCCAGGAAATGATCTTCAAATACCGGTCTAGAGAGGGCAGGGGACAGTTAAAATAATGCTGAGTTTGTCCGCCGTCTTGCAAACAAAATTTGATATTCCACAATTGTGCGGAACAATTGTACATTAAATAAATTGGAATTGGCGTACTTTTCGGTATCGTTCAAAATATTGGCTGCAACACGTCTGTTTCAGGTTATTGTAGGATCATTACACAGATGTTCGTGCAGTATTCATGGCTGAATTATGAGAAAAGTTTTCTGGACTCGCCCATGCACAATTTTATCCTACTTGAAACCATGTCCGTATCATATATGCCTCATCGGCGTAAATAAAAAATTGTTGAAGGTTCATAAAAATCTCCGTTTGCAATATCACATCTAGATTACTTTCTATCTACAGTGCTATATCATGTCTCCGGCCAGCTTCAAGTACACATGAATGAAAGATCAACCCGTCTGGTGTTGATTGTTTGGTACACGAGGCAGTTATATCAGTTATACCCAGAATACACTGCCAGTTGAAAAGATGCCGGCCCCCAGTCGATGCATTTGTATTTTTGTGTCATCCATGAACCCCACACAGTGAACAAGTGGGGATCCGTTTTCATGGATAGACACAGCAGAGTTTTGAGATCTTTCGGCCTTCACATCGCCTCTAGACGTTTAAATTAAAGAACCGTGTTCCTCTATAAAGTTCTCAAGTGACTTCCAGAATACCTCTGAGTGTACCTAATTTCGGATTCCGAACAATACTTCCATATCAGTGCACGGACAAGGTGACGCCGGACGGCATAGAACAATGCATTCAGCTGTTACTGCATTGCAGTAGTATTTTTTGCGAGTGGTTTTTCCTATCTGAAAACCTATGAGATCGGCAATTCTATCGATCTACTTCGTCTGGAACCTGAAATGTTTCAGGCTTTGCTCATCTTAAAATATTTTTCACATTGAAGGTGGTGGTAGTTAAATTGTTTTGCGTATTTTAATCCTTTTCATATGGTTTTCAACACGCTTCAGCTTTTCCCAGAAATGATAAATTGCAAGTGGATATAGCTCTAGTTCTATGGATAACATGACGTATAATCTGCATCTTCTGATGCATTTTCTTAATTTTTCGTTCCGGGAAGTCGGTCTGCCTCATCTTCTTTCGCAGTCGTTTATTTTTCGGTTCTGGGTGTGAAAATATGATCTCGTCTTCGTCGCTTTTCGTTCTTCTATCTCACTTCTGTGCTGTGTTAAGTCACAATTGTACATTTTTTCAGTTTCTAATTTTTCTTCAGTGGAGTTGAAATACAAGTCACAAACTAGTACCAGTCTTTATTGGTAGTAAAGTAAAGTTACTTGTCGTAGTGTTTGTTGCCTTATTTTGTTTATTGTAAGTATGCAAGTGTGTGTAAAAACAAAATCATTCAGTCGTAGAATGAGGGATAAAAGTAAGTAAACTTTGAAGCTCTAGCTTCCATCTTTGGGTTCAACCTTTGGACAGCCGAACTAACTCAGGATTATATTCAATATTCAATACCACTCGCCCGCGACTTGTTCCTAAACTGTCAAGTACCAGAACTGGATCTCAGCGCTGATGAATGCATTAAGATACTACAGCCCCTCTACAGTTTATCTGAATCTGGAGACCTTTGCTACCTGACTCTTTAACAGCACCAAAAAAAAGACCTGGGCATGAAACATATCCGCAATGACTCTACTTTTCACTAAATACTCCGTGAACGCCTTTTATCAGGCATGTATGGAACCTATGTGGACGACCTTTTACGCGACTGCGATCCTTCATTCGAAAACATTTCACAAAAAACGCAAAAAACATCGATATGAAGCAATTCACCAAGCCGCTGTGCAACTTATCGGGGTTTAGACTACTATGCAAATAATCCATCCTTCAAAAATCACAACGCCACTACATATCCAAACTAGAAAAATTGGAAAAAGATGCATCATTCAAGGAATTTCGGCCAGTGAGAATGAGACTCGCATTGCTCTCTCAGACCAGACCAGACTGCGCATACGCAATTTTAAGACTTGCTCAAGTGAACGAATAAACATTTCGGAACACGACTTCTACATTTATTACTCAACTTAATTCAGTCATCCGATATGCAATTAGATACGACGTCAAAATCACATTACCGCAACTTGAATTATCAACACTAAAACTAATTGTTTATTACGATGCTTCCTTCCGTAATAACGTAGACACTTCCTCCCAACTAGGCTACATATTATTCCTACAAGATGCATTAAATAACGTGATCCCTATTGTATTCAAATAGTAAATGGCAAAACACCCCTGTGGATCTGATATAGCAGCAGAGGTAATTGCGTTCAGCAACCTCTTTGAGGAATCTTTCACCTTACGTCTCAAAATATATAAAATCATCAACCGCACCATTATTCTCGAGCTCTTTGCAGATTCCAAAATCCTGTTTGAAATCATTGTAAAAGGCACTAGAACAAGCGAAAAGCTACTCATGCTCAACTTGGCGACTGTCCAAATAGTCTACAGGCTGGGGCTACTGGATAAGTTTATTGTTATGGGCCAGGGCCAGTGTTGGGGCTTTGGAGGGAAGAGAAAGTTAATATGTATCTAAGTCACGCGATTCGTGGAATGGAGGTCTTATCTGGATTCCCTACTACAAGTATGCAGCTTCACGGGTATCGGGATCGAGAAGGTTATGTGTCCCAGTCTGCCCTATTCGTGGTCGACGCTGGTCTGGCACGCGTAATCGCGTAGGGCCACCTTGCTCTTTGTTACGGTAGGTACACTGTCTTGGAGAGTGTTTTGGACAGAATTTCTCCCTTCCGATTTCGATTTGGTCTTTTGACCTAGTATGCTGGTTCTGGATCTTTCCGTTGTTTAATGTGAATGTCTATCTTTTATTCTTTCCTTTAATTCGAATGCTGCGAGAAATGATATATATATAACGATAAAAGTATAATTCGAACTGAGTCGTGAAATGTAGATACACGTGTCGTGGAATTCCTTTTGAATTCAAAGCGTGTGTGTTAGGAAGAAATCGCTCTCTGATTGGAGGATTGATTCATTCTATTCAGATAATGTAGTGTGTGTGATGGAAGGTGAAAACATTCGCTACCTTAATAAATATGTCATTTCTATTGAGAGAATGCAGTGCGTGGGTTGGAATGTAAATAATTCCTTACCTGAATAAGTAGGTCATTATTATTCATAGAATGCAGTGTACGGTATTTCCATGAAGCTGTATGTTTCTTGACACTGTATATCCACTGTTATGCCATCGCCCCTTATGCACGGCTTATCTATCACCTATATGCTTTTTTGCTTGCTGTTTGGCCTCTCACCCCTTTTCACATCGTCGTCGATATCATTATTATCAACATCAACATTTTCATCATCTGCATTGTCAACAATATAATGATATTCATCATCCTCATCACCAACATATCATTATCATTATCATTATCATTATCATGTTCATATTCATGTCAATATGTCATCATCAATATTATAACCTCCATCATCAGCATATAATTGTCATTATCATCTCTATCATCAACATTTCGTCATTATTATCATCGTCAATATCTTCAACATCATCGTTTAATATCATCATCATATCATCCTCAATATCATCATTATCTCCCTCAGCATCACTATCAAATACCTCAACATCGTCATCGAAACATCATCCTCGACATTCACCGTCAAATATTCTCAACAATCGTCGTTGAACATAATCATCAGCCATCATCATCAATATTATCAATAATCATCACCATCATCAACATATTATCATAATAATCATCATCCATATAATCCACATATCCTCAACATAGGCACTCTCGTCGTGTCCCGTTAACGGAGAAGATGGAATCATTTGCGATGATTCGACAGCCGGAGCCCCCAAGGCTTCACGAATGGAGACATCTCCAGCACAGTCCTGGTCTGTTCTGGATAAAATGTCGCAGACGGCCTTAAGAAGACCATGACTCAAGCCACATTGAGAAATATACTATTTTATGGAAACCACTGTCCAAATACAACTCAATGGACTATACGTTACGATTCTGACAAATCGTCCAAATTCCCAATCTCATATCCCGAATATTTATAAAACGACTTACAGACACTCTCAACTGCCTAACCTCACACCATGGACAACGTATACATATCTTATACACTCCATCACCTTCACAGCCTCATATCATGGACAACTATCACACGAAACCAAAAGTATATTTTATACATTATATACACACGATCACCTTCCCAACCCAATATCATGACTAATTCCATTATACGAATCCAAAAGCGCATGGTATAAATTATAGTTACACACAACATGACCTTCAAAATAAAACCAATATCATAAATCATTCCATTATACAAAACCAAAATCGCATTGTATAAATTGTAATTATACACACACACGAAGAAAGCCAAATAAACGTCGATAGATAATAATAACACAACTGATACTTGTAAATAGAAATATTCATGACGCTTTCAACAGCGAATAGGGGACCAGAGAAACTGGACACCAATTACTCGTCAAACAAGTAGGTAATACCGACAGTATTTGTTCATAGTTAGATATCAGTAATAATTTGACCCGGCGCTCAACTTAATATCTAAGATCTACACGTGAGTACGTTTGAAAACTTGAACTGAATCTCCGGTCGACTAGGATCTCTGTCTTGGATTCGGTTTTGGCGTTCTTCACCACTATAAGAACGCCATTCGTGTAATTCCCTTTTGTCATACTTTCTCCTTACTTACGTTTTATAATATTGAAGTTACCGTTTGTATTATTCCCGATTCTGGTATTGATACTCAGATCAAGACTTTAACCAACCGGTATTTATACGGGTTCGTGCTCGTCCAAATTTTCCCTAATACTATCCCTTTATAGCTTTATATTAGCCTCTTGCTCTAATCCAGCTTTTGCTGTTAGCTCCTGTTTTTCTACTTACAGTGTCAGTTCCTGTTACTCCAAAAGCTATGACCTCTTTAATTGAATACCACAGTATCCCACCTGTCCTCGCTTTGTCTTCCCACTTTCTCCTCTTTTATTAGTCACCGATCTCCTTCCACATCTGCCAGTAGTTCTCCCCTCGTTAACTACATCAACAATTTCCACCTGCCGTGGTGACCTTTTGTGCATCCAAATCAACCCTTACACTCAATTAGGTACACGTGGATATAATCTATTTCACGACGCTGATTACCACCGTCGAAAATTACAAGCCGTTCGAACTATATGGTATCATTCGACAGAAGGAAAATATTTTTGCCTGTGAATTCTCCCTTGCCATATTTTGTGCAGGGCTTGACGCACCCTTCTGCGTTCGAATCTTAAAGGAAATAAGTATCCTACATTTACTTTTCTGTCTATTTCTTAATCACCAGTTGCACTTTATGTGGAATTTATACACCTTCTTGTGTATCTGGTTGTTTTTCTTTCCTGTTTGTAAAGGAGATGAGGATTGTCCTACTCTTTTTTGTCATTCCAACGGAACAATGGGATCCCTAATATATTAGATAGATAACTAATGGAGTTTTTCATGAGTTTAGAATATTTCAATACTTCGCTTAATATATTTATTATTTTAACCACATGCTTGTATACGTCCAGGAGGCTATTTGTCAGAATTTGCAATAAACTTATGATATTTCGAAGGACGTTCCACTTAGTCTTGCGGTTATATCCTCCACCTGCCCTCTATAACTAATTAAACTTTTCTTATTTTTCATACGGATCGTAATTAGCTGCGTGTACACTTCACGTAGAGTATGTTCATCAATGGCCTGGCATTGAGTCACAAGCGCATCCCAAATTGTGCTAAATCAATTCTCGTCACTCATCTCTCTAAGAAATCGGACCATTTACACCATTAGACAGTGCTCTAGGAAGCTTTGAGCTGGTGTAGATTCGTTGCGATATTTCGCATTTATGAGAAATTGTTCTACTGCTGTCTGTTTACTTGATTATAATTTGCGTTCCTCAATGACACTGGCAGAGTATGCCTTTGTTTGTTTATCATACTGAAAGTAATGATGGTAGTCCCGTTCTACCATTTCACTGTATAAATGAATGATCCACAGGCTGAAGGTTTGCCCCAGGTAGAAGCATTGGATTCCACATAACCATGATACGTACTTGTACATGTCATCAACATGTGAACTACTCATCTTCCTTGAATTTGTTGTAGTATTTTTTTGAAAAATATCAAGATTTGCCATCACTTCAATAACGATTAGAGAGAAAACGTATATATTATCCTTCTGCTTCTTTCTAAGAGTATAATATTGAATCCTTAATTCACACATAATTATGAAATCTATTTTTATGACGTGATGCCGGCAGACAATTGGTTGATGTGAGAGCGTCAGTTCGCAAAATAAACTCTCGATGGGAGGATTTATTGTGCTACTGTTGTAAGGCAGTTGGAGATACGATGTGAGGCACAAGTACCACTAGCGAAACACCTAGCTTTTTGCGTTACTATTTTTTTATCAGGTTCTATATGCTTGTTCGTAAAGTGTGTAATTGTGAATCTATGATTCTCACTTCTATTGCTGTGTTTGTCAATTAAAATGTCGTCTTCCGTTCTCCAGTCGGTAGTTGCTACAGGCTTATAATCAGTTGGAATACAAGTCAGAAACTAGTAGCTGTATTTATTAGTAGTAAAGTAAAGATTTTTTGTTGACTTCTTTTGTTTATTGTGAGTAAGTGTGTGTGTGTGTAAACACAAAATCATTAAGTGATATAACGAGGGATAAAAGTAAGTAAACTTCGATGTATAAGTAGATGGCGGTGATGTACGTGTGTAGGAATACACTAACATGTGGCAAAAAATTACACATTTAACTGTACATCACTGTAAATTACTTGAACCAATCAGGTGTTCAAGTAATAATACAGTATCATTAAAAATATCCTCTTAATTTCAACTAAGGGCTTCTGCCATATAAATAACTAATTAAAATTTTCGTCATTTTCGTCATTTTGGTAAATTTATTCGATACACCCCAATCGAATTTGTTAAAAAATGACTAATATTATTCGCTATGTTTTCCACCATTTTTCGAAAAACATTGGTCGTTTTTAACGAATTCGGCACACCAAAACTCTCTACTTTCCTTGGCGCATCTCTAGTTAGAGGTGCTGAGTTGCATATAAATAGTTATATAATTTGTAAACAAATGGGAATACAGAACAAAGGAACGTGTAAACGGTTTCCAGTACAATGTGTTTTTACTACATTAAAGCGTCTGAATGTCACATTTTTGTCTTCTCGGAATGTGTATGTTCATTACGTATCGAATCGACAGAGTCAAATAGATACACTTGCGAGTTCGTGCGATACAACCAGATGCTGATGAGTGATGACCCCATGATGATGGTGATTATAAATTATGCTGATGAGTCATTACCTGAGGATGATGAGGATGATGAATAATGCTGATGAGTGATGACCTGATGATGATGCGGATTATTAATGATGTTGATTAGATGACTTGATGACGATGATGATGAGGATCGGATGCTGATAAGCGATGGTGATGCCGACGACCTGCACGGAAGCCAAATGGAGCGGAAGGAACGACCGCGTAGCGATAAGGACACGCGGCAGCGACGGTCGCGGGAAAGTAGTTAGTGAGTAAAGAGACGTAGGGTGATGATGAACGGAGGACGGAACGCCACACGCAAGAAGATACCGCGGGACGCTTGGTTCAAATGACGACGGGCAGTGAACACAATGGCAGAGAGAGAGAAACACGGTCAACGTAGATTCATCACGACCCAACTGAATAGAAAGAAAAAATTGTTTAAGAAGAGAATGATACCAGGGCAATAGAGGGAGTAAAAGGCATGGGAGAGTAGACATAAAATTGGGACCCAAACAGTGGCCATTGGCTATACCAGTACGGACCAGTACACACGTGTGTAAGAGGGGGCCTACTGATGATTCATGCTAGCAACGCGCGATTGGTCACGCGTGAAACCACTGCAGACACTATATTGGAAAATGCCGTACGGCTTCCATCTAACTGCGCTGGGCAACAGAGAGGATTGGTTGGTTACAGGTGTTCCTAAAAAGTCCGGTCGACGTTGACTTTGCCTTCGGTATTTATGCCGGCACGGTGAGGAGCAGAGTGAATAATAAACGGGGTAGACATCTAACGAAAACCATCAATCCCCACCTTCACCATCCAGCAATCTAAACAACAGAATTATCGTTCCAACTCGAAAGAGGAGGACGCAACCGCCTGGAGAGTTCCAGACAACGATAGATCAGGCTGAATAATCCTCAATAGCCGGAGAAGAAGGCAATTCCCCTACCTCCACATGGGCTCAATTTTCTGTCTGCTGCGCCACCAGAGTCGACTGATCCATACAAGTTCATCCGATACCGAGCCCGCAACGTCACTTAGTTCTATCAGTGTTTGCTATCAAACTATTTCTCACCCAAGGACAGCGTATTAAAACCTTAACACCCTCAGTGCTGTGGAGATCTACGGTACACCATCAATTATCGAGGTAGACCCAGAATCCGATCGCGTTTATACAATTTTATACATCTCTGTGCTTCTATTTTCTACGATTCTACGAAAATTTGTTTCTACGTTCTTGCTCAATTAGCTCCGGCAATTGGGTTGTTTTCGACAGTACGATTGGCACAAATAGAAATAATGGTTGTGTCTTTGTCTATGTCCGGAATTATTGCGAAGGGGGAGGTGAATACCGGAAAGAAAACGCTGTAAATGTTTGCATACAGAAATCATGTGTGATGCAGAAGCTAATCTACAGTGGGTTGAACCGAAGTTTAGGTGCATGTGGTGTGCAGTGCAGTAAGATAAAAAAAATCATTTATGTTGATGTGACAGGGGTGTGCCTACGAGAAGAAATTATCACAGTGAAAAGGAGCGTGATGTGAAAGTAGATAAGTTTTACAATTTTTGTTGAAGGATGGAAATGTTTGGACAGAGAATCAGAGAGGGTGGAACTGATTGTCCGAAAAATGACACCGAATTAAAGCTCAAGTTGCATATTGGTTTGAGGTACTGCACGTTGCATACGGAAAATTGGGATGAAAACGTGGGGAGGTACGAACAAGTAGCAACAGGAACTTTTATCTACTGTCATGGAATTGCAACGTCAACAAGATCGAATACTTACCGAAATTGGAAATGAGATTAGAAATGAAACCGAAGAAGATGAATACAAGTATGTTGAGAGGGAGGGTTTGCATAGTTTTCGTAATTTCTCGCAAAATGATGGATTTTGTTTCACATTTAGTCATGTGTTTGCACGGAATGGACATTCAAGGATATGTTAATTATTTACAAAGCTCTTTTCGAACGATTGCAGAGGGAATTGGTTGAGTACAGGGGGGATTTATAGAGGAAGTCACATCGCACAGCTTTGGAAAAGGAAAGATGAACTGAAACCCAACTTTTGACGCCACTTTCTGCAATGAAGGCCGGATTATACAGGTCTGTACGTCATGGTGACGACGTAATGTAATCGAACAAAGTACACATTTCTGTTTTTGAGTTGCGTCATATTTAAGCAAATCGGTACGGAAACGCGTTCTGAAACAGGAGGCCAAAGTATTCGAAGGTGATGAACATTGAAGAAAATTTTAGTTGGAATGGATTTCCGGGATGTGCTTGTTTTCTTGATTGTGTGGACATGGCTGTGAAGCGTAAGAATCTAGACGGATCAAATATATTTGGAAGATGTGCAGACATGGGGATGACAGTCAAGTTGTGTGTTGATATGGATCTGTAGTGTTAGTCCTGTTTCCATGTAAATTCTGTACCAAATGTGAACGAAAATACCATAACTTGATCTTCTGTTGTTACTGATGTATTAATTGGTTGAATAAATTTATGGCATTTACTAGTGTATTGTTTGAGGCCCTAAGCATGGTAACGGAATTGTCCTTCTTTTCGGTAGAAGGAAATTATCCGATTTGGCCAATATTTATTGAAGGGGATTTCGACGAAAATACATAAACAGTAAGGGAATAGGAACTTCAGAAATCGTACCGTAGGATACAGAATAGATTATTAGAATTTCTCACAATATGGAGAAGAAATCAGTAACTTGTGTGCTTTCCATTGCGAAATGAAGACAAGACAACGCCATCTAATGTGACTAATGGTGCAATAATCCTACACAATATGATGATACGGTACGAACAGAGTGTAGTTAATCACAGGATTGAAAAGAGGGATGATATATTGAAAGAACTGTTAGAATTGGAACGCGAGAAAACTAGATTGAAGAGAGATGAAACCAAACGGAGACTACAACGTAATCAACTGATTGCGGTTGTACAGGAGTGTGAGATATGTAGGGATTTGCACGTTACTAGTGATATTCTTACGAAAGAAACCGACCGGTTTTTTTGTAAAATGTTCTTTTAAATCCTAAATTGGATTCATTTTGCGGTGGTGTGTAAGCCAGGTAAATGAATAGGATGTAGAGCGATTTGGCAGAATGGTAAATAAAGGTTGATAACATGTCGAAATAGTCACAAGAATGCGGACAATGACGGCTTTTATTTATTGAAGAAGTTTAATAAACATAAATACATAACGGTTATCTAGATTGCTGAAAGTTCAAATGATGTGTTCAGAATGTGATTTGTAGTAGAATATGAAAAATAAATAACTTTGTAACGCAGTATTTCAATGTGTTTATCATTGATATCGGAACATCGTTATTGAAATAGAAAAGGATACATTTTATGCAGGAGAAAGAACTGTCGATTGCGAACAGTGTATCTTAAAAAATAAACCGAAGATATTTTTGTCTATGTAATATGACAGGAAATAACGATAAAAATAAATCTGAAAACAAAACTTTCTGAAATTGGGATTAACATTGCAAAACCGGCAACCGGACAGGTGAGATAGATATCAACTTTTCGTCTTAGAACTGTTGTGCTCAATGGACCGAAAAAGTAAATGTGCTGCTGGAAGCAACGATGACACAAAGATCGAATACGGACATGGAGATAATGATAAACCAGGTGAACTAGAGTATGAGAAAATAGTTTACCCATTCATGAATAAAGTAGTAGAAATGCCGAAACCGACACGGTAGGTGTGGACATAACTCCCTCATTAAATCTATCGACACGTAAGTTTACGAAATGTTTCTTAGGATAGATGTACTAAATTGATCGTAATGGATTTGAGCACAAGAACAATCTGTGAGAGTCAGGATATCCAATCAGTCACAATGATTTACTGACATAAAACTTGCCGTTCTTTGCGTCCTTCCTAATAATTATGATATGTGCATACGAAAAGAGGGAAGAACGCATGCTGCACAACAGCATGCGTTCTTTCATCTTTTCATGACCATAGTCCTTTTCTTCCAATACACAGAATCAAACAGCGATATGACAGTGAGAATTGTGATAAGTTTAATTCATCGATAACAGAACTGGTAGTTGTACTTGGACCTTTGGATGATGCACAGAAGGAAAAGATGAAACCTGCACTGATCGTAACGATATACATGACTTTTAGTAGTTAGTTGAGCAAGGATACTCAATACACTCATACAAATTTGGTGAATGAGCACCGTTTCAATTGTAATGGTACAGAGCGATGAGCCTCACCTCAGTATAAGGTTGAAGAATATATACGTGAATGCGAATAAGAGAGTTATTCGATGGGTTGAGATACATAAACATGCCGGATGCACCGAGTGCAAACAGTGGTGCTTGCAGTACTAGACCTGTGTCACGACAAGTAAGCTGGAAGAAACGATCGGCCCATACTGGAGGCTTTGTCTTGGACTGTATTACGAGAGAATCGTGTGATATTCTATGGGTTAGTTACCTGAGCAGGATTAGTATCAAATACGTGCTGTTGGTCTATGTCCTAAAATGAAACGATGTACCGAGACATGGCATACATTTGACGAGGTTCCAATGTTTTTGCTGCGACCAATTACGAAATGGTAAGAGAGTACTGCGTAGAAAATTCTGCTTTTGAAACCCGCATGAAATGCAGAGGGATGAGGGATATGAAGGCTTATCAGCATCCTTTGAAGGCGATAATAGTTCCTGCTATGCCTAGTTGGAGTGACATAGGAGCTTTTCGCATGCGTGTCGCCGACTAGGCACGGAAATACATGCCAAATGTGTACGAGGTGCAGGGCATGGAACCATCACCTTTATTTTCAGCACGTAACATTCCTTTCTCCGCTAATCACATTCAGAAATAAAAGTACGGGACGTTGTATCAGCAACTGTATCTTCAGGCTGTTAATGCCGAATAACCCTGGTTAAGCCAAACAGCCGTATTCAAGGTGAAGGCAATCTGCACCATGATAGAATACAGCCACGTGTATGAATGTGTTAATTCGTTTGGGCCGTACGTGTTGAAGTGGATTTGGATGTGGATTCCGTAAAATGTCTACAGTACGCGAGTGATTGTATGCCAATATAGAGTGTTTGATTTTGGATAGAGATCGTGAGATTGTAAACTAAATGTGATGGAATGTAGTAAGTAGATGATGAAATAAGCGGCAGATGGCTGCGGGAAAGAGAGCAGTGACAACGTAGCAATTGGGAAATCGAATCTATAACTTGTCAAAATACGAGAGCGAATCGATATCAATATCGATTTTTTGACTCCTTGGACCGATATCAATATTAGTTCCGGTAACTACAATACCATATAGCTTAATTGAAATATGTGACGATAGTGAAAACAGAGAAAGCAGGAGAGGAAAGGAAAGGTACAATAGACGTTTATATAGAATTATTAGAACGTCGAAAGCCGAATATGAGATAGTAGTCCATTAATGCAGAAGATTTTTGGCACATTTTATCAGAGAGCTCCCAGATTGGATGTCTTGGTGCCTTACAGGTGACGGTCTTGATATTTGAATGGTGTGGTCTATACTTTTTGGTCCAAAGGTCTACTCTATATTATTCATTCCTCCTATTAGGGTGTTTTATACTTGATTGTGTTTTTAATTTCACGTGTCAAGGTAGAATCTTATTCGATGTAGATTATCAATTATTAGTCTATAAACCATAGTAAAGTAATGATATACTAAATGACATGTAATAACAGTATGACTGAAGGTAGAGATGTTATTCGAGTTTTTTCTAATTTTTTTAGATCAACAATTTTTATTCTATGAATCCATAAGAGAGTAATTGAAATACTAAATGAAAATGTGATAATATCACGACTGAAGGTAGCATAATATATTACCAAATAAATCATTGTTAGTAACGAGATTACTATTAATATACGATCTTTGTTTATAGTATACCGAATTGACAGTTGGTACACCGTGAACCTTAATTAGTCCCGTGGATAAAATATTAACGAAAAAGTAGTGCAGCCCGCACTAATTAATGTATCCAAGATTACCTCCTAAAAATATGTAGTGCGGGTTATACTAGTAAAGGTGCGAACTGTATTTAGTACGGCTAAAAAAGCATTATTTTTTAACTTTCAAAGATCATCCATGGGCTAACTATGTTCGATACTGTTGCGCACATTTAATTTAGGACCCTGACTCTACCGAGTCCCTCCTCATTTCCTTCTTTGGCAGGAAAAAGCGCGTCCTTACCGTCTAAGTACTCACGGTGCCGAGAAATGATCTCTCGAAGGTGCAGAAACAATTGCTCATAATACCATTGGAAATTTTGCAGTGCTTATACAATTGGAGATAATGAGGGGATGTGCATGTTTAGTTGTCGGTGATGGTAGATGTAAATAAAAATGTGGGAAGGAACTGGAGACTTTAGTTCTTATTTAGTACGAGTGTGGTCCAAATACGTTGTCATACCGGGGGCTTACGCAATATCGTCCCTTTTTGTAACATTTTCACTTATTATTATTATTGAAGCCCGTTTTTTGCATCATTTGGCCAAAGACAATTCAAAATCAAAAGTTTAACAAGAAGTAAACGGAATGGTTATGCTCTTTTACAAAGAAGCCTGACGTTTAAAAATCCCGGTTCTGTTCTATTAGCGGGCCATTTGTTGTTTCATAGGTGAGGAATGTATGAAATGGAGGGCATAGATGCGTAGCATAATTTTTCCAAATCTTACCAGTGCGGCCCGAACTAATTTTTCTCAGTACGTAAATAGTTCTGGTACCAAAATAGTAAGTCCTATACTAATTCTTGCACACCATTGATTATTGGGACCGTAATAAATAGTGCAGGCCGGACTAATGTGTGTTGGACTTGTTCAGATTCCTCGAACTGGAAGCAGAAACTTGAAAAATCAACATGGAGAGTCGAGGAGCATTTCATATCGAAACGATGGATAGTTATGCGTGATAATGTTTTAAATTAGTCAGTTCCTGCTCGAAGTAAATAGTCTACGTAGGTGCCAAAAGGCCGCTCAAACAAAAATTGGAACGAAGGAAATGTAGAGAAGAGTCAGATTTAAGTTGTTCCACCTTGATGTCTTATTTATCGTGCCTTTTTAGAATTTGATACCATATGTCCACGGATTCGGAGAGTCCATACAATGGGTGAAGAAATTTTAGGTATTGATCTGGTGACATATTGAGTTCTGGGACTGCAGTTGCAAGAAAAGGATCGCGAGGGAGATGAATCGCAGACTGCAGGTGCACCTGTGTGACCTCGGAAGTCCAAATGTTAAAGCTGTATATTGAGGGTAGGGAGAGGAGTAGTCGAATTGATGAAGGCTGAAGTGTTTCAATCGAATGTGCCATAAGTTGTTTGAGCCGAAAGCCGTTACAACCGATTACGAAGCGTGCCTTATGGATGACTGAACCGTCAATGGTTGAATTCAATGCTAGGACAAATCGTCCCGGTAGTACGTTCGAATTCTCTGGAATGTCTTCATTTAGCATTAATTTAAATGTAGCACGATAGATGAGATTTTTGAGCTCAAATTTCCTTGCCTTCAAGAGGGCAGGATTTTTGCTTCGCAAATCCTTCAGAGAAATCATTTCTGTAAGAAATCGTCGTCATCATTTGATGATGAATTAAAAGTTGACAAAAAAATTTCAAGTTGATTGCAGAAGGTTATTGCAGGGTATGTGGGCTGATGTATGCTTTTCTTGTGTCGAAGAGTAGGCACGTGGATTCTCGCTTTTTTGGTCAAGAATATGACCCAGTTTTGAGGATCTATCAAACCAGGATACTTGAAAAGGTCCCATATATTCTCCATTCTTGTTTGAATGGCCCTTTTATCTCCAAACCAGGGCATAGTCGTCTGGTACATACAACACATCGCTTGCCTTAGATGTGTTGTGACGGAGTGTACTCGACCTTCTCATTGTATCCATTTGAAGTTTCCTTTCGTGACGTGCTCTTAAATAAATGCCTCCAAGTTCATGAGTTTTTTGGCGTCGTCCATAATCTTTCGGCATAGCAATACCTGAGAATTCACCAAAAAGCAAAGAAGATGGGACTAAACCGTCCGGCCCGTGGTGTCGTTCAAGACTTTCACAAAAAGTTCCAAAAAAGTTCCAAGGTCTGCCTTTTGATAGTCCAAGAGTACTTTCCTAACGGTACTTATAATGGGTTCGTGGTATCTTTCACAAGTACTGAGCCCATTATGTGCTTCTGTAACAGTTTTCTCCAACTTGAAACCATCCAGTGCAGCCAATCTAAGAAACTATTCTGCAAAGTTTTATCACTGATCGGCTATTACACTACTGGGGAGACCCTGGAGTTTGGATGTCCAGAACTTGATTATGCAGAACCAAACTCTCCCTCTTTCCATATTCTTATGTGTTGTGGCAGGACTAAAGTGCATCTCTTCATCAATCATATGTAGTATAGTGTGGTTAGACATCTTTATTATGATATAGGAAATGTCTATAAAAAGGTGTTCATTAAACCATGCTGAATCGGAACCGAATGACGGTCTGAAACGCAATGGGGCAGACGTAATGGTCTGGAATGGACCGCATTTTGCTGATATTTCTTGAATTAGTCGGAGAGTTTCGATATCTGCATTCAAAAGATTTGTGTGGAGGAGGATATTGAATAATTTAACCGGTGTTGGTTGGTAGAATTGGCGGTGGAGGCATGTTAATTTCCCCTTTGTGAAATCGACATGCAGAGGTGGAACCATGTTCAAGTTGGAGGGTATTCCTCTATGTAGATGGAGGAACCATTTATTGAGGTACGTCTGTATTTCAGGGACTGAGCGCCTACATTAAAATGGCGTATTTTTTGGGTGGATGCACCAGGTTTACGAAATTGAACTTTTGGGGATTTCTTATTTCACATCCACAATTATACAGCGTGTGCATGTTTACGGACAGTAGATACATGCACAACCTACGTGTTTTGAAAAAATGGACGGGGAATTTACCTGGGCATACAGACAGTGTATGTCATGTGAATTTGGCATACACAAATAGTTACGGACAATGGAAAAGGAATGATGTTCAGGTAGAACGTATCGGTGAATTATTGAAGGATATTGACGAAGAGAAGGGCCTTCTTCTTTTGAGATAATTCCACTTGGTCGGTTTTCGAACCGGAGACCATTAGCGTGTTGCTTATTATTTAGTCAATATCTCCCTGGAACCTTTTTTTTAACATTTGCTGCGAGAGATTGAGTGATTTGGTCTTCATTAATTTATTTTTGGGGATGGTTTCTCATGTTTTAGTCTCGTTTAGGGTCCGTATTGAAGCATTCATCGTCTGAGTCGTCATCTCCATGCCTGCCTTCCGGTGTGGTGGGTCGGCCTTGTAATCCTATAGAATGAAAATAATGAGGTCTTTTTTGGGCTGGAGCGATTTCGTGTGGGTTATTCACCCACCCGAAGACTTTTTAGCCCCAACAAGCATGCAAACTCAACCTGCAAAGGCACCGGGAACCGAGTCGGCTGTCAACTCGCCTACTAGTTGTGGTGGCATCAGGCTCTGTTGCCGGTGCGTTTGCTGGTTGAGTGTTCATTGACGATGGTGTGTGTTTTTGATTCCTATGAGGGATTCATGGCGAACATGGTCCAGATTCTGAATGGTTGGGTGAGCGATGCGTGTATAGGAGTTGAATATGAGTAGTAAATATATCTACTATGTATAGGAGGATATAGTGGGGTTCTGCTTGTAAGTTCTCCTAACCATAGATGTGATCTTAGAGACTCATTATTCTGGTCGCGTAGATGTTTATCTAATTGGAGCACAACTTCTTCGCAAGGATCTTGTAATGCGTATAGTTCCCCTATATCGCGTAGTAGGCCAATGATGGTAAGCGGCATGTTAAAGTTGTTGGCACTTTATAACTTCCAATCTTCCTGTATGTATTGACGATAGGACTGATACAGTTCAGCCTGATGAAGTAGGAAGTCTTCTCTAGCATCTTTCGTTATTGAGAAGACGGTGAGGAATGACTTGTCTATATCGGCCAACTCAGCGAAGAGTATTCATATGATTTATTCCTTGTACGCGTCCAGATATCTCTCGTACTTCGTCAGTATGTCCGATGGGTATATTGGTGTACGATCTGTTCTAGAGATTGGAGGCCTAGGATTACAGGTACGTCCATAGAAAGTGATCTAATGAGAGGCATCATTTTGATCCATGACAGTACATTTTTTCAGACTTGTGTTTATGAACTTGTCCTCGATCTTGAACGTTACTGATGAACCTTGTATTAGATTTAACTTCTAGTTGAAGTTGAATATCTTGAATGTTGATGTCGACCTACAAAAGTTGATATTGAAGTGTTTGTTGTGATATCGGACGAGTATTTGATTTTGATGTAATAAAATGATGGGTTGGTTTTTTGATGATATTTGCTTGTGATAAGTTATTTTGTTGTCATGTTTGGCCATCAGTAGTTGAAATCTGGATTGTCGAATAACCCCGGTTAAGCTAAACGGCCATATCAAATGTGAAGGCAATCTGCGCTTTGATTAGAATACAGCCACGTGTATGAATCATATAATGTGTTTGTACAGTACGTGTTGAGGTGGATTTGGATGTGAATTCCGTACAGTGTCTACAGTAGGCGAGTGGTCGTATGAAAACGTAGAGGTTTTAGGTTTGGATAGAGGAAGGTGAGAATGTTGGCTAAATGTGATGGAATGTAGAAATTAAAAGATGAAATAAGAGGCAGATGGGCACGGGGGAGAGAGAAGTGACAGCGTAGCTATTAGCGCAATCAAATCTAGAACCTGGCAAGGTAAGAATCCGAATAGATATCAATATCAATTTTTTTAATTCTTGGAATGATATCAATATGAGTACTGGTGACTACAATACCGTATAGTTTAATTGTAATATGTAAAGAAACTGAAGAGGGAGAAAGCAGGAAAAACGGGAAAGGTGCAATCGACGTTCTTATAGCATTATTAGAACTTCGAAAGTTGAATAAGAGATAGCAGTCCTTTCGTGCAGACGTTTGTTGACACGTGTTATCAGAGAGCTTCCAGGTTGGATATATTGGTAGCTGATGGGTGACGGCTTTGGTATTTAAATGGTGTGGCCTATACCTTTTGGGTCCAAAGGTCTACTGTATATTAGTCAGTTTAGAAAGGAGCCGTGGAGTTGTTCATAGCTTCATTCATGTATTGCTATAGTTACGGTATAACAATAACCAAATTTACAGGTACCACGTTGAGAATTAATGAGAAGTATTGAGTGGCGACACCTATACCTACAGATACTGCGTGAAAAGTGTTCCAAACCGTATCTCATAGAGTTGTACTACAAATCCGATTATGACCTGAGGAATGTATTGGTAGAAATGATACGCACGGAGGAGGTCTACTAGTTCGAATTACTAAGAGGTTGGTATACGCATTCGAATATTATGCCTGGGATGAGGGGAAAATTGTAGACTTACCGAGAACGGAGGAGCGGGAGTTCAACCTTTCACAGGATTAACTAAATCATTGCAGGGTTCTTCTTTTTTCCCATATTCATGTGCCGATGAGAATTATACGTGAATTAAGAATGGAAAACTGTTTAGGAATAATTAAGGAATTGCTTACAGACATGGGGTACGAATATAGAGAAAGCATTACGGATCATGGATGTGGAACAGATAATGATAATGTGAACGTTGGTACCAAGACGGATGAGGAAATATGTGAAAAAGTATATTCAGATAACGACGATTTGTATATGAAGATGAGATTTGTGCTGCAACCCATATTGCACGGAATGGCGTTTAAGGTACCAGATTGTACTTATGAATGTTTCAAGCACATTCGTAAGTGGGTAACGGAAGAAACGAGTACTTTCAGAAATAGAAGGGAAGTGGATGAGCTGAAAAAGCTATTATTGGAATCGAAGCGTAAACAGAAAGAAGCCGTGATGCAACTTGCAACAACAACCGAGATAGGAGATTAGCATGTTCAATAAATAGCAAGTTTGATGGATGAAATATCTGGGTCACGTGGAAGCCATAAAACGTGCACTGCTGAATATGAACACGGGGCTGTTCACATTGCAACTTATTGAAGGCATTGTGTCAAATGCATATATCTGTTGCACTAGCACGTGAAATAATCGCCAAAATTTAGTCTGCTACAAATAAATATATGACATGTACCGTGAATAACAACCGCGCTGTTCTTGAAAAGTACAGAATTGATTATATAAATGAGGGAATAAATCAGTAATAAAAGGAAAGGGATGATCGTGGTTATAAGATGAAAGTTATTTTAGGTGAGTGATGATTTAATCAGAAAGGGATTATTGTGGTTGCACAATCAGTTGGATTATGGTGGTTGTACAGTGAGATATATTGAAGATAACAGCTGGATGTATTATGTAAGTAATATTATGTGTTACATTGATTGTTACTGAGCTTCCAACGTAACTTCTGCATGCTTTGAAACTAAAAATGAAGAGACCTTTCCCTTTTTGCAATTAATTCTTAAGAACATCGTATTTGTATTATTTAAAAAATGGTATGTTAAGCACGCAGTTTGCCGCCTGGTTTCATGAGCTTTTGAACAGTCATCTTTTCATTTCTTTCCGTGTTACAACTTGAATTCACAATGTAATGGAATAGTTTGCCGTTACTTTCCTCCATAGACACGCTCGACTCATTCAACTTCATAATACATGTTACCACTGTTTCATTACGCTAATCGCAGTTCCTGTAAGTACCGTTAGTGGTACGTATAATGTTGAATTCTTTAGAAACGGTTGTAAATTCAGTTCTGAATGTATAGAATATAATTCTCCTTCTATAGTTTCAGCTGAAAATCCTGTGCTGGTAGATACACTCCCATCAGCTGAATATATTCACAACCGTTGTCATCAACTCCTCGCACCATCATTACCTGCATACAAGTCCCATCACCATCTTCTTCTTCTTTTCTTATTAATATTAATATTCTTATTCCTTCATCTTTTCCATTTCATCTTCAGCTTAATCGTCTGCATCGCCTTGTATGCTTTTTATTATTATTCTCCTTCTGCTCCCACTAGAGACATTTTTAAGGTTCAAAAAGCTCGTTTTATCGTTTGTCAGTCATCAATGAGACTCGACGAGTGTGCCATAATTATCGTTCTCTCATCTCAGATTATTTCCTCCTTCATACAACCTCATATTGCACGCGATCCCGTTGATTCTCCATGTAAACCATCTTAAAAGCAGTGATAGACATGAGAATACTAAATCCGCTTCATTTTACAACCATTGTATACATGGAGGATATTAATTATTCTGGAAGGATTCCACCAGATGAAGGGAAGTATACTTCAACTTAAAATGCACTTGTATAACGAAGAACGGAAGGCTTTATATCGGTGCTGACATTATCCCGACTGTTGTTGTTTCCTTATTCTGATGCTTATTATACAACGAGAAACACTTTATCTTTGTTTTTCTGATCATTATTATGGTGTTCATCCCATCATCCAACTCTCTCTTTACTTTATCATTTTTTCTTCCTGCCGTCTTTCCTTCAATCGCTTCCTGCTCCCCAAGCATTCTTCTTTTCATAAATATATGACAACAGCTCAACATATCGAACGAAGTACGATTTCCTTTCAAAGCTTCTGCAAAAAGATTAAAAAATTGCTCGTGTCGGAGTAAATTGATGTAGCAGAATTATTTCAGTTTCATCCTCTTCTTCATAATCTTCTGCTTTTAATGTTATCAATTGTTGCACTTGCTCCTAATTTATATTCAAGTGTATTAGGAATTCGAGCGATATTTTGATTGAATCAACAGAGAGAGAAAATAGCTGTTTTCACACAATTTTCAATTGCATTTCTTTCTAATATTTTTCAGTTATCACACCTTTTCTGGCATATCATCAAGAAGACTACATCGGAATAAAATACGAAGTACAGGAAAACACATCCATGCACCAGAATGGACCATATTTATAACTCAAACCCCATTTCGTCAACAATATCGTTAATAAACACATCATATAGAGCATATTATAGATAATTTTTCATATTATACAAATGATTATGTGATTCTATATTTAAAATCCAAAACCGATTCCGTCAACAACATTGTGAATCTTCACATCATATAGAACACAGTATAGATAATGCACATTATTATGAAAATGACGATGAGCTTGTATATAGTAAATTACCATTATCAACTGAGAATGATAAAGAATATATTTGGGATTATGGTTGAAGAATGTATGATTGTGAAAAACAAATATGGTGATGGTATGAAAAGTTGAGATTCGGGGTGGTTGAGCACGAGTTGGCAGTGAAGCGTGACAGGTTGAGTAGCAAAATAC
>JAULBU010013612.1:0-22199 GCA_032358235.1 Odonthalia washingtoniensis | reverse complement strand
GTGGATTCGATACCACTTATGAGTGAATTGAGACGGGGTTGGGTAGCATCTTCAGGTTGGAGCGATGGGCGTGGAGCTGCAGGATGAGTGGTACCAAGATGAAGGGATAAATGAGTATGAGAAAAAGTAGGTACTTGGCGGGAATAGTGGAAAAAGGAGAGTTAGATATAGGGTTAGTGGTTAGTGATAAACGTTAAAGAGGCAGGTGGGTGGAAATATGGGCGATTTTGGGGAGGTAACTGGAAGCGAGGGAAAAGGAGCAGACATGGGTGGAAGGGAGTGAAATTGATATGGAAGCTGAAGGCATCATGGGAAGAGGTGGGGATGTGTGATTTGGTTATGGTAAGGATGTGCTTTCTAGGGTTGGAGAAGATATTTTGGATACTCAGGGTGGAAGGATGGAGTTTATGCAGTGGTGCAGAGGCAGGAGGGGGAATATGTTGTGGCACTGGGGTTTGATTGGTTCGGAGGGACGGAAGTTGAAGTTTGTGATTATAGTACAGAAGAACAGGGATTAGAAAGTATGTGAAAAAATTATGGCGGATGGGGAGAGAGTGATGTTGGGTCATTTGTGCGTTGTAGTTGCGAGTAGTAAAGTTAAAAATATGAAATGGGTGGCGCTGTTATAAGCGAAAATACGCGCGGATTGATTTCTTAAATTAATGTCAGATGGTGATTAGAGGGGAAGAGATAGTTTTTTTTGGATGTAGTAAGAATTTGTGGGTTGTTGAAGGAAATGAAAACGGTCAGAAGGTAAATGGAGACTGAACATCAGGGAGAAGGTATTTGTAGAAAAGGTGACCCAGCGGTGTTATTGGGAAGGAGCAGTAGGTTTGCCTATATTTGAATTTTTGAAGATGAGGTACGAGGGATGGAAATGAGACATGTAGAAAATTGTGGGTGGAATTCTTGATGTGTAGAGTTGGGGACATCACAAAATTGGAGGTGAGGATGGTGATGACGCCTCACAAAACGTTTCAAAAGGGGCGAGGGGACATAGAAAACTTAATAATAAGGAGAAGTATTCAAAGGGGATGGGGATGGTGCTTGTTGATGTGTCCGACAATTTTTGAGAAAAGAAATTCGCGGCACCAGTGCGCTGTTAGTGGGGGATAAAGTGGACGCCTCATATATTTATGAAGATCGCAGCGTAGACAAAGGATGAAAAGTGATGGGAGTAGATTAGGGAGCGGAAAACGCGACATTTGGGATTAGCGGATTGTTCGAGAGTAGAGGTGAGTACGATGTTAGTATTGTAAGAGCGGCTGGACAGGAGAAGGTTAGGAACTGGTATTTTATTGCAAATTGGTTTTGGGCTGGATAAGAGTAAGAGAGGCTGTGACTGCTTTTCAGGAAGAAATTCGGATGTCACCTGGTATGAAATTGGGTTTCCATGTTAAACTGAGAACTTTACTGGATCTTAATAGGGAAGCGAAGCAGAGGGCGACTGTAAGTGCCGTTTCGGGCTGCAGGTTTTCAATAAGAAGCACGACGATGGAAGATGTTAGTTGAGAGGTGAGGGGAGTGGCTGAGATGGGAGGAGTGTGATTTGCCTATCCCTTTTGGTGACCACGAGTAGTGTTTAGGTGACTTTTGAGTTGGGGAGCGACAATTTAGATCATTGACAATAAGGCACCCATTTTCGATCGGTTGCCTGGAAGTGGGTTGGAATTGTGCTGCTCCTCAATATTCCAGCTATGATGGTGTCGGAGGCATAGCGGAGGTGTAGAGGGAGGCCGGGGTTGATTAGGATGAAAAAGTTGAAAATGGCGCTGTTTATCTTGACTTTTTTTATGGAGAGTGATGACTGTGACAATTCGTTGGAGCACTAGAAGCCTTCAATTGAAGGAGGAAGGATTCGGTGTGGAGATTTTTGGAGCATATTGTAGGAAGTTGGAAAGTTGTGGATGGATTGCAATCTATCACAAATCCATCAATCCCTCATGATGGATTGATGGATTTGTGATGCGTTGTGGAGGTTTGGATGTGGGTCTACGAGGTTTAAGCCATAGACCCACATCTAAACGGTTATATACCAAAAATGAATTCATTTTTGGCATATAAAAAGAGAAAAGAAAAAACTAAATTGAAAAAGAAAGAAAATAGTTAACGGCGGCTTTTCAGAACAGAGTTTCGGACTTGATGAGTGGACTTTGCAGCGGAAAAAGGGGAGGTATGGGATGGAGATTCTGGTCGTGAAGGTGAGGATTGAGATGAGTGGTGCGACAGGGGATTCAAATAAGCTTTTTTTGTTATTTAAACTGTTTCGTCTTTTTATGAATTGGCGGATTTCATGACTTGGCGGATGACTTGTCGATTTTTAGTTTTTTCACACTTTTCGTTTCGCCATTTTGATTATCCCATTATGTTTCAAATTTTTTTTGGTTCCTCAAAATTTCTATTGTTTGCCATTTTTTGCGTGGCGGTGTTTTCGGACGACGTGCAATGTCCAGCTTGGATGTTATTTTCTTTCCTGTGATGTAATAATCGCAGTCTGAAAGTTATCGCCATTGGATGGGAAATTTAATTCGTCGATAAAGAGGTAGTTACATGTATCAAAATGGATACCGGATCAGCTGTCCTGATCGAAGCCTTTTCCCCGCTCCGTATCGCTACTTTACTGCAACATACAACGGATATTTAGGTCCTGTTCTACGACGAGGTACGGGAGGAGGATAAATGGCTGAACACAATCCGAAAGTAGTCAGAACTGACAAACGAAAAATCTAGATCACAACATTTGGATAACGGATTGGAGAAGAAGCAACTAAACTAATAACTAATAATTAATAACTAAATCTAACAATTCATTCCAACAAGTCATTCTACCCAAATTTGAAAGACTAGATAAGCGTTTACGATCTAGAAAGGGCCGGAAAGTCATGTTCTTCTACCCAACCTCCATAAGATCACAAAATATTTCCTACCTTTACCCACTTGGGGATGGGGAAGAGAAAAGATAAACAAGAATTATTGACATGAAAAGGAAGGGGACTCCCCTGTCTTGGAGATAAACTTATCAGAAAGTGATGCAAAAGCTTCCCTTAAATAGACATGTCACATCCATTACAGGTACGTAAAATATTACTGTTATAAAAACCCTGTCACCTCTTCAAATTATCGTAACAGTAATTTGAACAGGTGAACGAACTTATAAATTACCCAACGACGTGTTGACGACTTGAAGATGTACCGTACATATTGTTATGAAAACCCTTCCACCTCTTAAAATTATCGTAACTGTAATTTGAACGGGTGAAAGGGTTTATATAAATTACCCAACGACGTGTTTACAACTTGAACATGTACCGTACATGTTCAAGTTGTCACCACGTCGTTGGGTACTTGGAATCATATCCTTATAAAATCCTTTCCATTTATCATTAATTTCAATTGCCTAACGGGCATGTAACGGACACGTTCAGATCAAAAATCTCTCACGTAAGTGTGAATGCGTCTCTTTCAGCTCTTCAATGTAGGCATTCATTACGTACACTAATTGCGTTGCTGGTGGCTTTCATGCATTCATCTCTGATTATTTGTATTACTGGCGGTCATACACGCACTGCTGTCATCACTTTCTTGATGAAATTTAATAAAAATATTTTACAGCAATGCGCAGAATCGCGGCCCACATAATTTTTGATGATTAATTGTCGCAACTGCACGTAACTACAAAAAACGGAATGTCCGGCCTTCATAAAATTACCAGTTTTTGGACAATATGAATGCCCGGAAAAACCTACGATGTTTGAATGTCCAACCTACGATTGGCCCAATGCGGACGTTCATATCGGTAAAAAAAATGAAAGGTTCCCGGGTACATCCATAATTCTTCACCACTTGAAAGTAGGCGTTCATTCCCGGATACACAGACGCACAAAGGAAAACACCGTGAAATTTCATAGTCCGACTAAGACTCAGAACTTTTACGGCTACATTCTCCTCATCGTCAGATTTATGCGTTAGAAATATGATGTTGATGGGGAATGTCGCAATTTTCAAAAGAGCTACGCGGATTACTTGGATACTAATTATAATAGAGGTGAGTCTTTATATGACCGCTTTTTCCGTGGAACAGAGGCTCGTCAGCTCAGTTATGGAGCGCAAAAAGTACAGTGGAATCAAGAATAATTTAATGGACACTTAAAAATATAATGCGAAAAAATGCAACACTGTGCATTATGTGGGCCAATAAAGAAGAAGAATGTACCTTCCGAACACCACGAATACTCTATAAAAACAAGTGTGGTATTTGTTCCGTGCCACTACGAATTTAGAGCAGAGGTGAAGTGGATGCATGTCGGAATGTATGGTATAAAAAGAATTGGAATACCGTGGTTGCAATGATAAAGTTACTACTGGACCAAATGAATCAGAACAGGGG
The DNA here is from genome assembly GCA_032358235.1 of Odonthalia washingtoniensis. Taxonomy (NCBI): domain Eukaryota; phylum Rhodophyta; class Florideophyceae; order Ceramiales; family Rhodomelaceae; genus Odonthalia; species Odonthalia washingtoniensis. Next base: position 17,812 of record JAULBU010013612.1, on the reverse strand, counting down.
GATGGTACAACTGAAGTAATAAACGGCCATCCTCATAGTGCACATGAAATATATTGAACTGACGGACGTTCTGAAAATATTTGATGTTTGACTAATTATGAAGAATTCATTGGTTCAGGTAAGAAAATAACAGGAATTCTCATGGTGTAATTGTTATAGATCGGTTGGAAGAAAATTCTGGAAACATTGTAGAAGAAAGTGAGGTACGTTTATTTCGCTACCATTGATATCCATACAAGCACCAGTAGCAACATCCGATAATAATGAATACTTTCATGTCCCAGAGACATCTGGTCGCAGCCCTATTAGACACAAAAAATCATCTCATGTAGCTGCCGATTAAGATGATGAAGTTGAACCAAAAATGTCACAATGAATGTGGGAGACATCTAGAAAAATTTGCAATGTTTTTCAAAATAAAATGCTATGAAAATATGATGTCCGTAATACTACATACACAAATGTTTCGTCAATTCTTGACTAAAATTGGTTTAAGAGATATTGCGACTTTCGCCAAGCATGTATACAGCTCAAATAAAATTGTTGTAGTGAAGTCTGACTACATCAGATTGTGATAAAAATGGTATGTATAAAATTATGCGATCTTTGAGATTATTGTTATGGAGTGTCAGAATAATGGAAGGTTTTGTTCCGTGATAACGGAAAGTGTGCACATGGTGAAGCAGAAAATGTTGTTTTTATTTGGACATGGGAGCTAACTCGATACATGAAAATCCTGTTTATTTAACACGTGTCAAAACTTGTTTTACAAAAACAAATAGAAAAGTGAAGCGTAAATATGCAGTATAGTTGAAAATGGGCCATTGTCGGATGCCTCAGGTAGAATAAATGTGCGACCGGAAGACAGTGAATATATCATAACGAAGAAAAAATCGAAAGAGTACAGTGCAGTAGTGATATGTAGTGTAAATTGTAGGAGAACTTTGAAGTTGAAAATGATAGAGGGAAGTCAGTGTAAGCGAGAATTGGGTAGCAATCATGGGTAGAAAAATTACGAGTGAAACGTATAGGACTGACTTCGTTTATTTGCATTATTTCCGATGGCAACTGCAATAAACCATTAGAATACATAAATTACAAATAGAAGGGAAGCAGGGGATTTGACAGATAGTACGGAGAGACCGTATAGTACTACTGGATAAATCATCTCATTAACGGCAAATTAAAGCAGAAAGGGATGACACTTTCATAGTATTAGTACTGGCTGACTATCTTACAAGCCAAAAGTGTGTTCGTGAGAATCTGGAATAGAGAGCGACATCTCCGTGAAACTTCTTGGTAACAGTAACGATACTGGTAAGGATTAAAAGCATTTCGCGCTGTTTACAATCGAACAAATCATTTCCTGTGTAATTAAAAATTTGAAAAATTATAGTATATAAGAAGTTTTGATATCTTACGTAATCAAGTCGGCTGTAGTCTCCTTGATTAGTGACAAACCGAATGGTAAGCATAAAAATCTCATTTTCACGTAATGTTTTCGGTGATACATGTAATATAAAAATTCCTGTATACTGCATGCTTCTTATTGAACAAACGTGTTTCCTCCGCTAACGATGGTTATAATTTTTCAAAATCAAAATGAAATTCGAAGATACTTGCGTATCGTCACTATGCGTCAACGATGATGACTATATGAAAGTTAACATTAATGAAATTATTGATGAAAAAGACGTGGAAACGAATTTTCTCCAGCGCGACCAGAAGGTTATTTCACGCAAGCAAGATTTCCCGATTCCGATTCACTAACATTTCTTGAAATCTCGGGAAGTATTGCACTGCGAGATAAGTATCCTTAAACTTTCGTAAGGATTTGGATATGGTAATGGATATATGCACGAGGAAAATTATGTTAGGTCGTTGATATTTTCTAAATATGGGAAACTGTTATAAGAGGAGTTGGTCAAGCACAAGAGGTATAGAATAATTGATGAAATGGTAAAATAACTTGGGAAGGCACATAAAGGAGTATTGAGAAGCTCGTTTTAGGAGCTTTTTTGTTTGTACATCGTTCTGGAAATGAAGTGCAGGATTGTTTTGGAAGGAATTCGAGGAGATGACCCAAGCAACGTGAAATGTGATGGTCCGAGATGTGAACTGGAAGGAGATGGAAGTGAAGATGTGCTATGAATTGAAATGGGGAATATTACTGTGGATAGTAGTATAGTGGAGAATGGTGATGTAATAACTGAAAATATTTCTATTGAAAGTGAGGAACGAGATGTGGAACAATCTAAAAGCAGCAGATCACGTTATGCATCGAGGAAGCAAGAACGGGAAGATTATTTGGATTTAGTAGGAAATAGAGATCTCGTAACTTGTACTCGTAGTCTACCTCACTTCAATGATGTATCGGTGAAACAAGAAGTTTTATTCATACTGTGGATGATAGTCATTATCTGCGTATTTCTCTATTACTGCGAACCCTTCTAGTGCCCAGAGAATTTTCTGCACATGATGTACATAAAATGTCTATATATAGAGAGATTTGGTTTTAGAAAGAGCGGGGATAAAAATGGAAACATTTTCGTAGTTTCACTTTATCTGTGATATTCTACGAGGAGAGCTTCGTTTCAATTATAAAAAGAGTACAAGTATCTGAATGATGGATATGAGAGGTGTCCGACACTAAAACAACGAATTTGGATAAACTAAATCCCCCTAAAAGAACAACCGAGTCAGCTGAGTCAACTGTTCTTTCTGGGGGATGGAGTTAATCCAAATTCTTTGTTGTTAGTGAAACATAGTCATCTTCCTACAGAATGAAATTAAAGACGACAAATTAGGAGCTGAGATGGTATATGAAAATATCTTGAGTTTTTTGTGATTCATGCAGTTCCGATTTGAGGTTACTCGTAGGGAAAAAGGGAATTAAGTTAGATGTTATTTTTCTAAAAAGTTAATTATGCGCAATTATACAACAAATATTAATATGGATGGTGGAAGCAGGGGATTTAGTTTGTCATGGTGGTTGTTATGTCATTATGTCATTTTGAAATTGTAAAACAAATAAAGGAACTTGGACATGACGTAACTTCAATGATAGAGAAATTTTATGCAATATCTAATTTTCATCGTTTTCTTGCGTTGAATATTTACAAATATTAATAGCACTTGAGTATCAATTTTTAAGTTGTTCTGCAATGAAGTCCCCCATATTCACTTTTACTTTTCCGGAATCCAGGATATTTGTTGAACTGCACCATTTTGGAATTCAACCCTAATGCAGCTCATATCGCCACGTCTATATATCTATCAATCAAATTTTGCTATTTTATAGTGATGAGAATATGGATTTTAAGTTCTGACATAAGCTTGGTTTTACCTTCATAGTTAATAATTCTGATTACGCTTGCGCTACCATTTTTCGCCAATATTTTCAGCACCAGATAAGATTTCTGCTGCTGCTACCCTTTTGACAGGTTTATTGATTTTATGAGATAACCATGATACCGCATGATAGGTACTGTCCTTCTTCATTTCTCCTACCGTAATACCAAGCTGACCAATGTCATAAATTTTTGAAGCATCAGTAAATACCAATACGCTGAGTTCATATTTGATGGAGTCAGCTGTTCTTCAATAAAAAAATTTGTACCAAGGTTTTTTTAAACGACGAATAATTTTTGAGATGATGTTTTAGATGTGATACTCTTATAGTATGTATTTTCTGTTGTAGGTATCTAGAATAGTATGAGTATAGAGGTGACTTTGAAGTATCTATCCTCCTCAACCAGCAATTGACAGAAGTCAAAGCTGATTTTTCCACTTCTTTAACTAATTGATCAGGTTCCTTACGCCGATGTCTTGATAGATGTCGTTTCATTATCTACTATATATTTTCATCCGCATCTAATTCAATTGATATGTCTTCATTTTGAAGAATGTTCAATCCGAAAAAAAGGTAGATTACTGGGACGTTTGTTGGTAGTTACCAGCTTGAATTTTAATAATAACTGATCAGATTGATTCTTCCACTCGGAATTTCTATTAACCATACCGTATGCGGCAGTTGTAAGTAGCAAAATGCGTTATGATCTGTCACAGAGCAGAACGCATTTTCTTCTTACATACGGTATGCAATTTATCGCGGAGAACGAACGTACACATCACACGTTGCATTAACTCTTTGAAAAAGGAAATAGAACATCAAATTTATAAACAGTCCATTTAAATAATGATTAAACTGATTCAAATATTCTAAGACCAGTTGGTGATCACTTAGCAAAGTCCTTATGTAATCATACCGCATATTTGTAAATAATTATTAAGTTTTTTTGGTTTTAGTTATGTACATTTTCTTTTATTTTTATGAAATTTTGTCTCTGGAAGAGACAAAATTTCACCAAAACTGATTCAAGGAAAGAGGAAAATTAGAAATGAGGCAAACGGATTTTTCTATGAAGAAGACAGCGCGCCGATTAAGAAAGTATTCAAATTGGCTAAAACTTGCGATAATACTCGGGGCTGATGTGACAATCCTACTACAACTAAAAAGAAATGTGACAAGCACAGAAAAGACATGAAGAAGTTCCAGATGGGGAACCATCACGTCAGTTCCGTAAAATTTAATCTGGATCTATCCTCAAGCGAAGCATGCCTCAAAATTTTTCGGTTTTTACCGAATGAATGACGTCAAAAAAGTAGAGGCTATCATATACTTTTCTTTTGTGAAAACGGTGAGGTTTAACTATATACATTGCCCAATACCATCATACTGTATTTTAATGCGACTTTTGGCTGCATCATGTTGGTGGAGAGACCTGGAAGTGGTACTTGGGAAGCGTATTGCGGTTATCTCGGAGGTTTTTGGGAGGTTTTGAGGCACTTTATTGAGAAGTGGGCAATTTTCTGTCATCTTTTAGGAGAGATTTAATGACTGAGAGAGCAGCCCGATATACCAAGTTCATAAGGGAGAATAGATCTACTATGCCATATTGCGTGGGGTTTATTTATTACACGAAAATAAAAATGATGCGGCCAGGGTTCTGGTGCCAACCAACGAAACTTGCCATTTTGGTCACAAGCATTTTCACTGTCTGATTTATAAGACAGTTAAAACTCCAGATGGGCAAATATCTCATATGTTTGGACCTGCAGCCGGGCGACGTCATGACCTCACGCTTTACAGGCAAAGTTTGGAGCAGACCCTTCATATTGGTGGGCAAAAATATTATACATACGGGGATCCGGCGTATATCTTACGTCCCTGGATTCAGGTCGCATGTAACCGATAATTTTTCAACCCTTGAAAAGCTATGTCACAATAAGGAAATGAGTGCCGTTCGAGAACCTGTTGAGCACTCTTACAACGACTTAAAACATATGTGGCCGTCCGAAGACTTTAAAAAAATGCTCAAAGTACGTGCGGTATGAATCGCACTTAGGTACAAATTGGCGGCTTTATTGTGAAACTGTAAAGTCTGTAGTAGGCATGATGGACAAGTACAAATTGATTATCAAGTAGATCCTCCTACATAGAACGTTACTGACAAACAAAATTTTAATGAAAAATACTACTACTTTTACGAGTTCTTCTTTAATAACTCCTTGGTTCGGGCTGAAAGTAAACCCGAAATTTCCTTCCGCTCGATAATAGATGACCTGAGTTCTTCCATGTCAAGTGCTCGACGCGACTTACGTTCTTCCGTTTCATGTGCTTGAAGCCGTTCTAACATCTCGAAGCGTTTTTGTCGAGCACTAATCGGCGTTTGTTTAATGGTTCGTCTCGTAGTGAACGGTCGTTCATTTTATTATCATCCACTTGTTGTAATGACATTCGTTTCTCTTCTAATAAATGAGCTTGGACTCGTATTCGTACATCCGCTTGATGTGCTCATCCAGAAAACGCCTGTCGCTATCTTCGCAATTAAAACCAAGGCGCTTCTATCCGGAAGCAGTAACGGAATTGGACGACGATGGCTGTGAAATATGTGGCGCACTGTTCGTTTCAATTCCACTAGCTGCCTGGTTCTGGATCGAATCCCCCACCTCTTGTGTCTTCTGTCCATCTCTGTACGCTTTTCCCTATCCGTTTTCCTTCCCTATTCCTTTTGTGAAAAAGTCAAAACAAAGTCATTCAGAAGTTGCTCCCGCCCACCCTGACTTCCACCATATCGGAGGCTGCTGTACTAAGGCGTGTGGCAGTACGATGATCAGCAAGACTATTTTTATACCTGTCATCCAGAGAACTCCAAGATGGTTCCCCGGTTGAAAGCCACAACTCCTCCGGTATCTGCGGAACTAATCGCTTAAGTTAATCTTCCAAACATTGTTGCACCTCCCCATGTCATGCTAGATGAGCTTCTTCAAATAATATACTTCTCAGTAGTATGAGGTCCCATACATTCGTGAAACGTATGGGTTCCTTCCTGATCTTACTATCCAAACTTCGAGTCTGCCATGGTGTAGACCTTTTTCCTGCATTCTCTTTCCCTGCAATCGCAGGTAGGCCTGGAATCATTTGTGACGGTGTGCTATCCGTTGACATGGTGACATGGTGATTGGGGTCGTGGGGAAGATCGAATAGGGGAGGGGAGTTGTTTGTAGATGGGCGATTGGGGAGGTGGGCGATGACCAGAGATGGGAGGGGAGTTGTTGCTGACTTGGCGATCGGGGTGGTGGGATATGACAGGGGAGGAGAAGTGTTGTTGACTTGACGATCGGGATGGGGCCGGTGGGCGGTGACAGGGGAGAAGAGGTGTTGTTGACTTGGTGATCGGGGTGGTAGGAGGTGACGGGGGAGGGGAGGTGTTTCTGACTTGGAGATTGGGGAAGTGGATGTGGACCAGGGATGGGAGGGGAGGTGTTGATTACTTGGCGATTGGGGACGTGGGTGATTACCAGGGATGGGAGTGGAGGTGTTTGTGACTATTTATTTGGGTGTGTGGCCGATGATGGAGGTGGGTATGGGACCTGTTTGTGGCTTTGTGTTTCTTGAGGGGCGCGATGATCGACGTGGGTAGGAGAGCTGTTGGTGAGTTGATGTTTGGTGATGTGGCAGATGGCCAGGGATCGGAGCTGTTCGCGACTTTGTAACTTGATGTTTGGTGAGGTGGGTGCTGACCAGTGATGGGAGCTGTTCATGGGTTAGTACAAGAGGAGGCCCGCTTGCATTGGTCGTTGGGGGGGGGAGGCTGCTGCATCGAAGTTGGCTGTTACGGTGTTGTTTTGAATCAGTGGTGTGTTGCAAATGAGTGGCGGTGCGTCGTACTGTGAAAGTGACGGTTCCAAAATACAATTTTTTCTGTTTCTGTTTTCGAAACGACGGGGAAATACATGAAGGCGATTTCTATTTGCTTTCACAAGTCATTTTGACTGCATTTATTTTGATTTTTTGACATGAAATGAGATTTTTCCCAATTTTCATTCATAAATGACAGGTGTACAACCGGTCACAAAATTTGCAAGTGAAAAGTCTTTTTGCGGCTACAATAACTCTCTATTTGATTAAATTACTTGTCAAACTTTTATCTGAGATGACATGTAATGCTTACAGTATATAAAATAAGTTCAACATGCCTCCTCATCAGAGAATTTATCGCATTTTTAAATGTCGATTCCCATTTTAGTAACAAGATGTTCGAAAGAATTTCTTGGCAAAATTTGTGCCGCAACCATTTCTTTTCTTGAAAGATATCATACATCAATTTTTCTTACCAATATTATCCATGATCAGTTGATATTTTACATCAATGTGCTTGGTTTCGTCGTTAATCATTTTATTATTAGGGCTGTATCTCATTATCTAATGAGATACTGCCTTGATTGTCTTCAATTATGAATATATCAAGGACTTTCTTTAAAATTGGTGATATTTCTCCAAAGTTTTGCAACCAAATTGCTTCTCTGACCGCAAAAGATAGTACAACGTATTCTGCTTCTACAGTACTTTGGTCAACATTTGTTACAAAAATTGTTTTTTGTTTAATGTACCAACTGATTGATCCTCCAGTAAATTTAAAAACGTATCCACCAATTGATTGACGTGATTGTATCTCTTGATACCAGTATGAATCGCTATACCCTACAACCATTTCCCTATATGTATATGTTATTCCCCTCTACATTGTTCGCAAACGATATGTTTTGCAGATTTCCATAATGATGCAGTTGGTGTGTGCAAGAAGCTAGAAACTTACGCAACGGCATGCGCAATATCTGGTCTACATGTGTTTAATGGGTGTAATAATGATAGAATCAGTTGTCTATGTGGAGTTGAGTCATCCATTTCTTGCGTCCCAGTTGAAAAATTGAAACAAATTCCCATTGCAGAGGAGAACTAACAGGATTACAGTCCTCCATCTTGAACATATTCAACATTTTCTTGATTAAAATTGAATTATGTGGAAGTGCTCTGAAGATCGATGGAGAAGAAGCTGGACGTTTGTTCTGCTTCTTCTCATCGAGTGCTTTATTTACAAATGATGTGTGAATAAAGCATCCTGCAACGTGTCAAAATGAGCGAGTATGTTGCTACGTGTAGCAGTGAGAAGGAAGCCCGGAAAAGGAAAAAAGGGTGGAAAAAGAAAGAAATGATGCAAGCCAAAAGAACAGTGACAATCGAAAAATTGAATAATGTGTGTCGTAAATTTTTGAAGGAAGTCCCACACTCCCCATGCTTGCAATCATGACGTTGGGTTGGATTAAATGATATCAATCAATGTTTTTTGGGGTTGCGGTGCTAAAGATGTTTTTAGAATGTCAGCTATGTTGTCTGTCGTGGGCACTCTGTGGAGAATGATGTTATTGGAAGTAATATGACAATGAAGATGATGAGCCTTGATGTAGATATGTTTCCGACGGCGGGTTTCCCTTGGTGTTTTGCGATGTAAATGGCGCCGCTGTTGTCAACGAAGAAAGGGACGTTTGGAGATGCTTGTAGATTGAGGTCTGTGAGGAGTCTGCGAAGCCATTATGTGTCCTGCAGAGGGTTGCTTGCTGTAACATTTGCGTTTGAGGAAGTTTCCTTTGTCGTCTCTCTTATATTTTTACGAAATAGTAAGAGAGACTTGTTTGATGTTGGAGAGTAATTGGACGTTGGAAATAAAATCAATGACATCATTATCATTGAGCTGAATGATGTCATTGTCATGGGCGGTAGCCCGTTCTTTCGTATCATCGTATTTGTGCAGTTATGTCAGGGAGGTGGGAGGCAGTTTGTACGCAGTGATGTTTGTGGGTGGAGAGTGGGGCCTAAAGATTTTAAAAGCGTGGAAGTTGAAGATTGAAGGATCAAAGAAAGGATGGTATGGAGTGAAGTCATCGGCCCGACAAGTAGAGATATGGCCGTTGTCATTGAATATGATGGCATATTGGTTGTGTGTGTTGTTGTGAAGGAATCGGGCTGGCTTTGAACGTGATCTAGGTTTTGGTTTTGTTGATATTCCATCTACAACAGCACCGAATGCCCCAAATGGGATAAATATTGCGGGAAATTCAGACTGAGGATTCCAGAGTGTCGTTGGTGGCGCCTGAATTTTTTTGTGAAAAATATGATTATATTTAAACGTGACATCGACCATGGTAAAGTCCCAAAACATCATCGGAAGTTTACAGTGTGTAATTGCGCAACGTGCTGTGTTCATGATTGTTCTATTAACACGTTCTGTGAGTGAGTTTGACTGCGGGTGATATGGGGTTATGGTTGTTTGGTCTATGCCGCTGTAGTGTAGGAATGTTGTCACGATGTTGGATATGTACTACTTTGTATTGTCCGAGTGGAAGCGTGTAGGTTTTCAGCCAAGTATTTCGGTCACGCATTGAATTGTTTGTGGGATGAACTTTTGTAGTTCAGATCGTGATTTGATTGGCTGTGCGATCACTAATCGCGAATCGATGTAAACAAATGTAACGATATGTTTATGCTGTAGGCCGGATGGGGGTGATATAGGGCCAATCGTGTCGCTTGATATGTAGTATCCTCGTATGTCATCTCGGTTTTGGATTGGTCGATGGGTTTTTTGTCTGCTTGGCCCTCAGAACATGATGAGCATGGTTACTGTATTTGGGAGGATTGAAATGTGTGAAAGTGCGAGGAAAACTCCACTGTGAATTATTGAATTGATGTTTTCAATCGGAGCATGATTGCATGGAAAATGTAGGGATAGTGGATGTCATGTATGTTGAGGGCGCCGAACTTTGGTGACAAAGAGGTAATGATAACTTTGTAAATATTCACTTTCTTGTAAGAAGATAGTGGTGTATGATTGGAATGTGATTTTTTGAGAAGTGAAATTTATGGGAATGGGCACATCTGGTGTATGGTATGAATTAAACGAAATTGGTGAATTTGGGGAGAGAGATTTGAATTGTATGACATGAATTTTGCAAATGAATTCACTTGTTTTGTGTTGGCTTTATTGATAAGCGTTATTTTTCCAGAGAGCGATAGAATTGGAGGTTAGCGAGGGGTATACAGTCGTGTGGTACGATGTAGGCATGGTTGTGTGTAAAAATCCCAGCAGATTTGTTTTTCGTCATCTCGTGTACAGAGATGAGGGTATCACGGATTTGCGGCGTGGTGATGACTTTTGTGATAATATCACCATTCGTTGTTGGTATAGTGAGTAAACCGGTGTGAGTGATGGCTGTAGGTGTGTTTGTGGCAATGTAGGATGATTGGATTGCGGTTAGTTTGTACATGTCAGGTCCGAGGTAGAGGAAGTGAGTTGGAGAGGCTGTGCTGTCGAGAATGGAATTATTGGTATGGTGTTCATCGTGATCACTGTCATCACTGCTGGATTCCATGATGTATGATGGAGCATGAAAACTGGTAGAAGAGGTGGGGGACGGTGATATGATGGCTTGACGGGCACGTCTCTTTTTCGATGATTGCGTATTGTGGTTATAGTTGGATGTAGAGGAACGTTTATGTGTATTGAAGTTGGGAGGTTGCTGTGGTGGTGTGGGTCTGTAGTTTACCCCTTGGGGGTTGTTTGGATCTCGACATTGTGCGTCGGTGTGGTTGCAAATTGTTCCATAGATTATGGCATGTAAACGACAACAATTGGCGTTGTTAGTAGAACGAGGAGGGCGTGTATTGCGAGGCAATGTTTGTTGTTGGGATGGTGCTGCTAATTTTGGCATATATGGGGGAGTGGATTTATTGGTGTCTATTGTGTTAATCATGATTTTGAGAGTCTGGATTGATTCTAGAAGGGTGGCCAGTCAGATTGGAGTAAGGTATGAGTAGGAGGGATGAATACGAAGGCCTTTGACCATGAATATGATAGTAGTCTTTTCTTCTGTAATTAAGGGGTAAATGGATGATATCATTTTGTTTCTCATTTTTTGATCGGCTTCAAAGTATTCTGCAGAGGTTTCGTAATTTGTCATTTCTATTGCCGCTGCTTGGACTTCGAGGGAATCGTGGTCGGTTGATGATTTACGATCGAGAAATTTATGCACGCGACGAATTATTAGGCAAGGGTTTACAGGTGTGCCAGGAATGATAGCAGCAGCTACGACATCTGGAGGAAGGGAGGTTATTATGACGCTAGTGATTGCAGTCACCGCTTTGTGCTGCTGTGGGTCAAATTCACATTCGATGTTTGAGATGTGTTGTGTGATGCTGAGTGTCTCGGCTTCACATTGAATCCCTAGTACCAACGGTTGGATGTTGTCCTTATTGAGGGCTGCGATAGTGGGGAAATGAATGGGTATTTGGTTGGCATTGTTATTCATTATGAGAATAAACTTCGTGGTTAATGATGATCGGAGAGTCTTTTGATAGTAGTATATTACGTAATCAGCGTCGCTTATTGATTATGAAGATTTTACGCAGTGTTTAACGTAGGACTAAAACCCGTGAGTGCTCTGAACATGGATGGAGAAGAGGATGGACATTTGTTCTGCTTCTCACCGAGTGCTTTATATATGAATGAAGTGTGAATAAAGCATCCGGAAATCTGTCAACATGAGCGAGTATGTTGGTACGTGTAGCAACAAGAAGGAAGTCCCACATTATGAATGCGAATTTCTTGTCCATTTTATGTAAATACTATTCCTAAAACAATTTCAACCTTCTTAAATATTCGTACTGTAAATGTTTTACCAACTTTACTCAACAATTGATGAATCGATTTTTCATCACTACCAGTAATAAGTAAGTCATCTACTTAAATTACTATGATTAGTAAAGTTTTATTTTCACAATAATAGTATAACAATGGACCAGAAAATAATACTGTACACCCAATTGATTTCAAAAAATCAGTAGAGCACAATTACCGGTTCCCATATCCGAATTTGCAAATGAGAAAAGTTTACAGTATTTCGAAGACGTGTTCAAATTTTAGTAGACCTCCAAATTCTGTAAATATTTTTCGTAATCACTGAATTTCAGCAAACGAATTTTATTCGGCTCATTTTTGCGGTCATTTTAAGCCGTATTTTTCCACACTTCAGAAACATTGTTGTTCCCAACTTGGAGGTGATACTGACGTTGTGTTTATCGTGTTACGTGTGGGAAGCTCGAAAAATTTCGGATGATCTTTCAATACCTTGAATGCCAAATGATTAGACCATGAATCATGCGGAAAGTCCTTCGCGTCATATGACCATCGGTGTTTGTATAGATGGTTAGATGCGTTCGTTGGTGAGTTAGTGGAGTGGGACATTTAGAGAATTGTTGAAACATGCACAACAGCGTCCCGCGAATAATGTGTTCGGGAGTTTTGGTGTTTCGGTTCCAAGCAGAGAGTTGGCGGTTAATTCACATTCCTTGTATTCTGATTGGTTGTCAGGTCCTTGGAGCATCCCCTATTTTTTCGGATAGAATTAGGCATGTCCGCATTTTTCCAAAAACACAGACGTGCAGAATTCTATCCGAAAAAATACAAATTCAGATAAAATACAAGTGTGCGGTAAACCCTCAAAAACTTCACCTATCCGAAAAAATCAAATAAAACTTCGGATAGTGACCGTTAATTGTGCTCTTAGTAAGCTATTCTCGTGATGCCTGCTTTAATCCATATAGGGCTCTACTTAATTGATCCAATAAATTTTCCGAACCATTAATCCCTCCTGCTGAGAAGTGTAAATTTCTTCTTTTAATTTTGCATTAAAAAATACATTGTTAATATCCAAAGTCATTCTCTTCCACTGAAAATGAACAAAAAGCTCTACTACAAATAGGATTGTACAGTCGCGTGACATAGGTGAAAAATCTCAAAATAGCCAATTCCTGCAATTTGAGAAAACTTATTAGCTACAAGCCTTGCTTTAAATCGATTTGGATTTCCTTCTGCATCAAATTTTAAATCATATGTCTATTTTGTTCTTATTACATTTATTCTCTGTGGCAGTTTCATAAAATTCCATGCATTGAATGGCTTTAATGACATAAATTCCGCATTCATAGCTTTACTCCAGTGCCTTTGATGACTACTGGTTATTGTTTCCAAAAGAAGTTGAGATTTCTGGATTTATTGTTTGATTATTGATGCTGATAGATTCTTTATTGACCATTGCCGAATGCTCCCCAAATATTTCGGTGGGTTTCCAGCTTTTGTTGTTGGGGTTCGACATGATTCAATAAGATCATATGTTAATCCATTTGATAGTACATTGTTGTTCATATCCTCGTTATGGTCGGTAGTTAAATGATTAATACCATTATTTGGTTCTTCCATATAATCTACATTGCTTGATTCGATGTTTTGATTATTTGAAGATGAATTTTTATTGCTGTTTTTATATATTTCCAATTGAGTTGAATTCGTAAATGTTAAATAGTGTGACCATACCACTTATCGACCAATTAATTATTGTGGTATTCTTTTATTGGTATTTTTACTGTACTGGATAATGATTGATATTCAATCGTTATCCATTTTCATTTCAATCAATATTAGTACTGCTTTGGCATAATTCATACAAAGCAATAGCCTAGTAGTAGCAAGTACAGAAATAGACTAGGAAGTTGTTGTATTTAAGGGAGACTTGTGATAGAGTAGTTTTTTGTAAAGAAAGAGGGGAGGGATTTTTTGAGAAGTATCAATAAGTTGGTCCCGTTTTTGGTTTCCATCCTGTAATTATAAATTTTGAATTTCCTCATTGACATTAAACTCAAACTCGAAATCGATTAAATTATCTGTTTCATTATTGGTTGAAGATATATTACACAATTATTATTTACTTCATCAAATTTATCACCTTTTGATAAAATATCTTTTCCAGAGGTAGGTATGCACACTCTGTAAGCATTCCCTATATCGAAACCAACAAATATCCTTTTTGTGCTCTTGTAGTTAATTTACCATTTCGTTTCTCCTTGACTATATGAACAGAACCGATACACCCAAATGTCCTTATAAATGATAAGTTTGGTTTATTACCATCTATTATTTCAAATGTAGTACAATTTTATAAGAAATTTTAGTTATGAGTCTGTTGTGTATAAAACAAACTGTATTAACTGCCTCGACCCACATAAACCTAGATTTATCTGATTTCAGATTCATCATTATCATTCGGGCCATTACCAGAAGAGTCCTATTCAGTCTTTCGGCATTTCCATTTGATTCAGGTGAATATGCCATTGTTATTTCATAGATAATACAATTTTTCTTTAAAACATGACTGTAACTCATTTGCAGCATATTCTGCACCACCATCAGGCGTTAGCCATTTTATTGAATGTTTTGAAAGAATAGTTAATTTCTTGATATTAGATTTGAAAACATTTTCAAATTCAACGACCATTTTTTTAGTTGTTCAGATACATTCTTTTTTAAAGTGAATACATTTCACCATAGAGTATCCACTATATTCGTCCAGTAGTGTTAAGTTGTATTTTGATTATTTAATGATTCATCTTTGATTGGTTCAACTACATCAGTGTACACACATTAAATAGGCTTCAGATCATTTTTAGAATATTTATCAATTGCGACACGTGGCAGATTATGTTATTTTCCAATCATACATGATTCACAATTTGTATCAGATAAATCTTATGTACTTTCATTGATCCCTTGAACATGCGGTTTTGATTTAGTAATTTTTTCCTCATTCATGTGAGCCAGTCTCTGATGCCAGAGTTTTGCTGAATTTAATTTTGTAACCATTGCATAGTTTTCATGTTTAATTTGAATCTTTGATTCAGAAAGACCTTCTTGAGATTCTAAACCAATCATTTTAACTGTGTATGAATCTTTATGTGTTAGTCGCATTACACCACGTTTTGAATCATTCTTATAATCATCAATTATAGTTCAAAAACCCTTTTTCCTTGCTTGAATGGACGGAATTAAATTAAACATTAAATCTGGTGTGATAAAACGTTCTTTAATGTGATTGGGTCAATCGTTCCATTCACATATTAAGTTATACTTACAGTACCAAAACCTTCTGAATTAATAGATTCATTATTTACAGCCTGTAGTGCGCATATATTTTCGTTAAATGCCGAAAAATTAGATCTGCCATTCTTCACCATATGACTAGTACAGGCTGAGTAAAGAATCCATTTGTTAGCTGATATATTTTGTTTCTTAAAGTGTTTTCTGTAATTTTTACTTTGAGGATTAAAGAATGAAATCCGGACACAATGTGTCTGGATTTCATTCTTTAATGCTCAAAGTCATTTTATCCGGATTTCTTACAGGATGGTGCGGAAAAATTCGATTTATTAATAGAAATGGGATATAACGTACATCAACACCTTGATTGGGACAACGTCGCCTGCTTAACCTACTGTTAAGGATGCGTGTACACGCTTAAACAATTTTAAAACAATCTTTGTATTGAATGGAGTGTGAAATGCTAATTTAATTATTAGAAAGTACTTCTTTTCAGCTAATGTTTTATCAATCGTTCCATTCTGTTGATTAAACGAAAAAACAGTCAAAAAACATCATAAACAGTACTACAGTTTCTAAATAAAAAGATTCATGTGAAATTTCGTAATTTAATTAAGAATATTCGAATGAATTTTCATCTTGCATAATTGTATAGGACTGCTCGTGCGACTTAAGGTCGACGTACAACATCCTTGTATTGTCATAAATCCATCCAAACTTAAACGTTTTTCAATATGTGCTTGTACGGGAAATAGGACGGCAATTCAGGCCAAAGATTCCACAGAGTCGGAACTTTCTTTCCGATGAATTCTTAGGGCATTTCCAAAACCAATAAATTTTGGGTGGTATCTGTGAAGGTGTAAGAGGGAAATTAATCTAATTTAATTTCCTAATTTGCCGTCATCTGATTGGACGACGGCGAGATCATGATTTTCAGGTCTTGACATCACAGGTGTACACCTGTGAGTTACCAGAGGCCTATCTGTATCTTACTACTTAACGGTATGATATTGGGGGACGGTGAGAAGAAAAAAAGGAGAAAGCTCTTACATTGAAGAAGAAAGAATCAAAAATGGAAACTACGTCGTTTTGTTTTTGTTTTGTTTGTTTGGCCTGCACTGCCGTTTTCAACCCAAGCGTCGCGAACGGACGCCAACATTGTACTATTGTGGAGGAAAGAAGCTTAACTCTCATGCATAATCACTGCCAGATGGAGACGTAGCGATGTTCATGTTCTACTTTGACAACTTTGTGCTCCGTGGCAAGAACGAGGACAAGAAGTCTATTGAACTACTCGCTCATTTCACGGAGGTGCATTCGAGTTTTTCTTCCAAAGGTTCACTACCGGCAGCAAGTTGACTGCAGAAGATGCGTCGTTTTCGGTTGTGAAGGAATTCATTTCGGGAGATTTTCACAGGAAAAGGAGCCTGAGGAGATTATCCGGCAAGCGACCTAAGCGTCCCTTCTCCCGGACAACTTGATGAGTTCGATGAAGAAGGTAGATGAATTAAAATGGAAAGCCGGCTTCAATGAAGAAGCGAAGTGTGGAATGCTCCGCTCAGCTATGATGAAGGTTCCCGACCTAGCCGCCTTCTACATATACAGTGGAGCGAATGACTATGCCTCATTTAGGAAGTAGTCGGGGACTTAGAGAATGGTTACCCAGAATTTCGTTCGACAGGATTGGGAGGATTTTTCTCAGGTTCCCCATTAAGGGACAGTGCGATAAGCATGGATAAACATCCGAGACTCCCTGTTCACCCAGACGCTCGAGTCTCGAATGTTGAGACAAAAATTGATGCACTTACCGACCAGTTGGCTGGGTTGGCCTTGATAGTCAAGAAAAGCTCTACGACGGCACCTCTGCGTCAGGATAACAGTCGTCTAGGCCGTGGCCGTGGAGAGCATACATGCTCTGTATGCATAATCCGGGACAAGGAGCCAACAGATGCTTCAAAAATCCCAACCGCGATAACAAATGTCCCCGTTGTAGTAACATGGGTAATGTAGAAGCCACACGTTGAGCTCGTTGAAAATCGGAGAGTTCAACAGTAAATGTTGGTTTAGAAGACGATGATGGCGTGGGTTTTCATGACTATAGCTCCGGATACGACTCCTCCTCGGAAAACGTCCATGTGGTGGATGAAGTTGGGAGTCAGGATGATGAGGATTTGATGACGGTGAAGCGTGGACCGGATGGTCAACCTCTGCCGAAAAAACATTGAAATGAAACAATGGTTCCGATTGAGGACCTCCTTAATACCAGACCTTTGGAAAAAACTACGTCGAAGAAGGTAGTGTCACGACGTGGTCCATCGGATGGAAGAAAGTCCAATAAGAAGAATACCACTGGGAAGAATTATTTCTTGTGGATTTCTTCTAAATACGACGTCTTATCCGAGTTTTCTAACAAGTCTTCTGGAATCACTTTCGAACAGTTGATGCAGGGGTACGCCGAGGAAGCACAGAGGGAGATCAATCGTCTT
>JAULBU010013601.1:0-22220 GCA_032358235.1 Odonthalia washingtoniensis | reverse complement strand
AATCAATAATTAAAAGAACGTAGAGAAAAGACGTAGTTGTGTGGCGGGACGGTCGGATAAATGAAGTTAAGTCGAAAAGGTTTCGATGAGCTAGGTGGGTTGTATCGATTACGGATCAAGATTTTTGATCGGAACACTTACGGTAATGGATATTTTTGTAAGTGTTACTTGTGAAAAGTAAGCACGACGGTAGAGTTTAGTTGTTTTTTGGTATCCAATATATATAATATTATTATATATATTGGATATTTTTGGGGCACTTTTACTATTAAGAGCTATAAACAAAGTTTGATGATTGTATTCGGTAATGATGAAGAAGGGTTGTTAGATTTAATATTTTTGAAAAAATTAATAAATAATAATAATACATTAATTTGATGAGGAATTGAATTGTAAATTATATATATTCATTTGATATAAACATTGAATGGCATTCCCCATTACTACTAAAAGTAAACTAACTGGCTGCTAAATTTAGTATTGAGAGTTGGAAGGGGGATTACAAATAATAATAATATTATTATTACGTTTTATATGGTGAGACAGATTATCAATGAAGAGGTCATATTTCCAAGCAAATGAAAGCAGTTTAACTTTATTCTACGTAGTTTTCGTCCACTTTTGTACATTGAAGCTGTTTGAAAGATGATGGTGTTCGATATAAATACGTGTTGAAAAACATAGAAACTGTTGTAGTGCGGTGTGGTGGGTTGGCGTTGGGCGATCAATAGCTCACGTGAAAGAACATGAATCCGTCCCAGTGAGAACGAACAAAGTGTGTAAATTGTCTGTTTCTCTCCTGTTCTCATTGTTTCATGGTGTTACAAAATAAAATAAAATAAAATGAAATGAAAAATAAATTTACACGTTTCATGAATTGTGGGTTGTGTGATTGATTTTACAGAAGTGGTAAAGTTTGAATTTTAATGAAATTACGGTTGTAAGGCAAGTGAGTGTTGCAAGATGTCGAAATGATGTTTTAATTTTTTTTGTAAGGGGATGGGCGTTGATGAATTGAAACGGTGCGTAATGGTGAAGATGCAGAATGTGGGAATTAAATGTTTAAGATCGAGGAACGAAAATAAATGAGTTGAGAGCGTTGGAGAGTTATTTTATTAATTTTTTCAGGAGAAGGAAAGAAAAAAAGAAAGAGAAGGAGGCGGAGGAGGTGGTGGGGAGTGGGTGGGAGTGCTTTTTTTTTTTTTTTTTTTTTTGGAAGACGGAAGTGAAGTAAGTATTGTTGTGTCGTTATTTTTATTTTATTTTTATTTTTTTTTCTTTTAAAACTTAAAAAGTATTATTATTATTTTAGTGTAAATGTAAATGTTATGAAGTTGAACACAATCATTCCGTCATTCTCAATAATTACATATTGCAATGATGGCATTTCGCGAACGCCGGCGACTGTCATATATACAAAATATAATAAATTACCAATATAAATTCAATTAATAATATAATATAAATAAACATACGTGTTTTGCGTCCATGGCGGATTATTTAATTTTTTTTATTACAAGCTGTGTTGTGTTGTTGTGTGTTGTGAACACGTTGCGATAGATGAATGGGATGGGACGATTCGAGAAGAAGAAGCTGTTTACTGGTGTTTAAAATAAGTTCATCGAAATTGAAAAAAAAATTTTTAAAAAAAAAAAAGGAATTTGAAGTAACCATAAATAAGGCATCAATTCATAATCAAAATTTATTTTAATACATTAAAATGAAATGTAGACGTGTATATAAAGTATAGACAAGTATTTACAACATACACAACTATATATTTTACAGTAGACGTGATATTTTTACAATTAAAAAAAAACATACATAACCTAAAAATAAATAGATAAAACATAATTGGAATACCGCCCCACACATCAAACAAAACTTTGTCTTTCTTCTGCACAAACCGAAAAATTTACATTTAATGTGAAGGAGAACAACAATAAGCTTTTTCACGAAAATTTCCAATGTCGTGGCAGTCAAGGGATGATTGGAAAGGCATTTGGAAATTGGTAAATTTCTATGAATTTGAAATTATGGATTGAAATAAAATATTTTATTTTATACTTAATCTTTTACTGTCATTGATGATGATGGTTCGTTTCGGTTCCCGTTGCTGTTCCTTAAACATTTTGAGGCCCGTTCATATGGGGGTGTGGGAGACGGCGTGGCTTTCAAATTTTAATGTAGCACACGTGTGTGTGTACGCAAAGCCCCATTATTTATATCCAATATTTATTATTCACATAAAAACACGTGTCGCAGCAAGTTTAAGCTGGCTATGTGCGCTTGTTTTATAATTATAATTATTATATTTTGAAAAATAGAATAATTAAAAAAACACGTGTCCGCCCCTTTTGTTTTTTTCTATGTTATTTTGTATATAAATTGATACGATAGAAATAAATAAAAAAAAAAGTTTTGAAAAAACAAGTAATGTTTCTTTTGTACAGTTATTCATAATTAAAATTAAAGAGTTGTATGTTTAATTTTGATTGTCTTAATTTTTTTTTAAAGTGTATTATTTTATATTTTAGTTATTTAATGGTTTAGTAATAATTGTAGTGTATTGGGAGTGATGTGGTGTGACTGTCGTTTTGTCCTTTTCTTCACACATTCACCGCCTTTTCTACAATGTTTTTTGGGTTTATTTATTTTTAATATTTTCGTCCTTTGCACTTGTACATCATTTTTTTTATCTAATTTTTAAACAAATAAACTTTTTTTTTTTTTTTTTATTCTCTTCCCTCTTTCGCCTCCCTTCCTTCCTCACTTATTTCGTCCCTTCCCTTCCCTTCCTTCCTTCCGTCCTCTCCATTCAACAATTCGCTAATCGACCAATTTTTTTTTTCTTTCCATTCCATTTTTTTCCCACTTTCATTTTCAACATTCTTCAACAACTCTCTCTCTCTCTCTCTCTCTCTCTCTCTCTCTCTTTCTCTCTCTCTCTTTCTCTCTCACACAACGACAACAACAACAACAACACAACTCCTTTTCTTACTCTTTTGTTATCTAAACCCCTTACAATTTTCCTTTTTTTTTTTTTTTCTTCTTTTATTTTTTTTGTCTTGTTTCTTTTTTTTTTTTTTTTTTTTTTTTTTTTTGTAAAACAAAAAGAAATTATATAACTGTTCTATATATATTATCAACGACTTTTACATTCAATATTACTATTAATTATTATAATATAATGGCTCAACCACATCTTTATTCATCAACTGAATCTTCTTCTAGAAATTCTACTACACCTAGTAGCATTGCTAAAGTACTGAAGAGGACTCATTCATTTCAAAACCAAAATTCAGTTACTGACACTACTTCAAAAACAACTACATTATCTACATCAACATGTACGCCCAACATTTCTCCACCTACAACTCGTACAATAGGTCAAAACTTGAAACAACAACAAAGTCCTGTTCAAAATAAGTATCGTTTAGGTAGTACATCATCATCATCATCAACTACATCGACATTATCATTATTATTATCATCATCTCAAAAGCAACGGGTTGGTGAAGGAAATACAGATACAGATTTTAAAAAAAATGAAGAAAAAAAACAATTTGTATATAAAGATATGCCATGTTTAAATTGTGGTCGATATGGTAATATTCAAGGTCAAATGATTCTAGATGCTGATAATCAACCTTATTGTTCTGCTAATTGTGGTTGGTCTTATTTATTACATGCTGATGATCGTCAACGTCTTGCTAAACAAACAGCTGCACTTCAACAACAACAATTGTTACAAAGACGAAGACGTCAACGTCATCGTTCTTCTTCATCTACTACAACAAGTTCAAAGCGTCGTTCAAATAATAATAACAATTGTACAGAAACCGTAACTAATACTTCAAATAAACTTGGTGGTGGAACAATAACAACAACAACAACAAGTAGAAAAGGTAATGCTTGTAGAAATTCAAAGAATAGTTCAAAAAGACCTCCAAAAGGACCAAAACATCATGTTAAAGATAAAGAAACAAATGAAGTTTCAAATAATAGTCATGCTCTGTTTGATTTTAGTATGATGATATATGGTGATGAAACATTAAATTGAATTGATTAAAGTTTTTGTGAAAAAACAAAACAAAAAAGTGAAATAGAATATATATATATCTTGACTTGAAAAAAAAATGGAACAAAAGAGAATTGAAAGAAGGAAATTATTTTTTGTAAAGAGGTTGCAGTTTTAAATTTCTACTTTGAATATTTCTATTTGTTGTTAATTGTCCTTGGTTTTGTCGCTTTTAATTTTTTGCTTGTTGCTGTTTTCTTTTTATTTGGCTCCTCCCAATGTCTTTCGTCTATGGTTCTAATATATGTTGTCATGCGCACGTTTGTTTTTGGTTGTTTGCTTTTTTTTTTGGTTTTGGTGAAGATTATATGTGTTGTCTTGTTTTTTTCAGAGTATGAAGAGCAACACACAAAGCAGGATAGTGTAATAATGGCTTGAATGGGCTTTTAGATTGCCAAGGTATATAACATAATAGGTGGTGATGTATTTCGTTGTTGGTTGGTGGAAGAAAATAAATGATATATATCTCTATCTCTATCTCACTCTCTTTGGAAAATGGTGAAGAAAAACTTTTTTATTAATATAAAATCACGAATACATATATATTTCAACATGGTGTATCTGTCGTCAAGTGAACATTGGGTTGTAATCGTTATGTTCGAGAAGACACATTGTTTCCTCAACAAAGTTTCTCTCTCTTTATACATGTCAAATTGTCTGTCGGTGTCTGTGTTCTCTCTCTCTCTCTCTCTCTCTGTCTCTCTCTGTCTCTCCTCTCTTTACTTATATTGGACTTATTAGAATGGTTTTTACTGTGGAAGTTGTTTTTTTTTTTATTTTAATATTTTTGTTTTAATTGCTAATTAATTTTTTTCCCTTTTTCCATTCTGTTGCCATTCAAGCGCGCCACCTCCTCCTCTCCTTACACGCTGTTGGCGCCCATCTCGCTGACCGACCCCAATTTTAGAATCAAAAAATAATGTGTGTGTGTGTTGTTTTTAATTTTTAATTTTTAATATATTATTGTTTTTGCCTTGCTATGCTATGCTATGCTTTGCGCTTTTTTATGATTTACATGAAAATTATAGATATAATATTAAATGTTGTGTTGGATCGCGATCGCGATCGCGATTGCGATCGTGAATGATAATTTTTGGCGCAAATCGAAACAGCAATGCTTTACAATACTTTTGATGGATTATATTTATGATTTATGATTGGGTTGAGAACGGGTATATGTTATGATTTCGGGACACGCCACATAACATGATGTGTTTAATTTAATTTTTTTTACCTTTTATTTATTATTATTATTTTTCATATTTGTCGTTCGGACACGCACCAACGCACCCCACGCTTAACAAATCTATTTTTATTTCCGTTTTGTCTTATATGTCGAGGAAGTGTGGCGCAAACCCATTTTCTTGTCTTTCGTTCCGTTTCGTTCCGTTCCGTTCGTTTCGTTCTTTAACATCTCAAAACTATGAGTTGATGCTGCATCGAAAAATCACATCCTAAAAACCTTCAAATCCATTCTTTGCTTTGCTTTGCTCCCTATATTTCACATATACGTATTCACCATGTTGCGTTTCGATTCATTACGGCTTTTGTTTTATTCTCGGTACACGTGTCATGTCATGATCATTCCAATAAATAAATAAAATAAATAATAAAAATTCCCATCGTTTTAACGGACTTTGCCTTTTACCTGTTTGATTGATAACTTGACAGTATGTCTTTTTTTTGGCGCGGCGCGGATGAAAAACAACATTTCTGTATGTATATCAATCAAAAACAACATCATCGTCCCATTTTTATGTTGTGACGAGGACAATGACCATGATGATAAAATACAACAGGGAAAATAAAGAGTGACAAGGTGGAGAGTTGGAGTGAGAAGTGAGAAGTGAGAAGTGAATGAATTTCAGGAAGAGTCAGGAAATGATATGGCAAAAGTTTCGTTCCAGCACTTGCCGTTTCAACATCAACCAAACACACAAACATTAGGTAATTCCGTTGACAGTTTACTGGCAACACGCCGCATTTTATTACACTCCAACATTTTCAACATTCCTTGTATGCATGTAATATATAGTCCTCTATATACACTACAGCTGCAAACGCTCCAGCTGCTTCGTCGTTATGTTATGGTTTGGAGATTCTTTCTCCTGTTTAGTGTGGAACAACAACTATTGTTCTTTCAAAAAACATGATTACCCGTGCAATTGGGACGCCTTTTATTTAAACTCACCAGTACGTGCAATGTAATTTAAAAATTCGCTCGTCACTAAAATTCCTTTTTGCCAACTTCATTTCGTAGGTCATCAATCATTGTGTACAGTTGTTGCTGTTGTTGTTGTTGTTTGGTTTTGTTTTTATGTGTGTGTTGTGTAACTTTTTTTTTTTTGCCAACATCAACAAAAAAATATATATAAATAAAAAACGTGGCAAAAAAATATACAACACATTCAATTCGTATTTTATACAATTTTTAACAACACACACTTGTCACAACGACGTTTAAATCTCGTAATAATTAAACAAAACAAAACATCCAATCAATTTTCTAACACATGTCCAACAAATGTTTTTGCTTTTTCTTCATCCAAAACAAAAACAAATAAAAAAAATAACCCCTCCTCCTCCTCAATTAATTATTATTATTATTATTCTTTTTTTTCATTTTTCACGCGAGTATATCAACAAGACGAGCACCACCTTGTACCTTATTAGTTTTCCCACCAATAACGACAAACACTTTATCCTTACCGACACCATCAGAACAAGATCGATGCGACAATGAATGGAATTGAGCCACTCCATGTGCGATTAATCTACCAATTGCATGTGGTAACTTCAAAACAACGTACTCATCATTATGTAAAGAGAACACTGTATCTTCTATATTTTTAATTAATGTTTTAAATACACTACTATTACCATTATTTTTTAAAAGTTGTCTAATCTTATGATCTACTTTATGTAATCCAACAACAATCACACTACTATCATTCTCCTTCTTCTTCTTCTTCTTCTTCTTAACATTGTCAATCAATAATACATCGTCAATATTTTCTTCAATGTATGGAGCCCATGCTAAAGCTGCTTCTTCATCCTCACATAATGTAGTGAATACTGTATGTACACGACGTTCAAATAATGATCGTAAATCTGCACGTGTTCTTGGTACGGCTTGCATATCCTCCGCTGCTAATTGTGTTAAATGATCATTCGCTAATCTTCGTAATCTTCTAGATACTATTGGTGGACGTTCTGATGCTCTGTGTGCTGCTGTACGCCTAGAGTATCTCGTTGCTGGTGCTGGTGTTGTTGTTGTTGTTGTTGTTGATGACGATAATTTGTAAAGACGTGTTGTTGCTGTACCAGTGACTGGACTTAATATAGGTGCAATTGATGAAGAAGATGTTATAATTTCATCACAGTCTGTCGTCGTGCTAATTACTTTATTATCACATAAAGGTGCAACCATGTTATTATTTGACTGCTTTAAAAACAAACACCACCCCAAATTTATATATATATATATATATAAATTGTTATAACTATGTAAATAACAATACAGTTTGATAAAACTTGTTTAGTTTGCAGTGTTTTTTTGTTGTTTTCGAGGCGTTTAACCCAGAACCGGCGGACAATCGATACAATTGTAATGTTTATGAAGCCATGTTGAAGAGGTTGGAGTCGTCGATTAAACGGCGGCGCCAGCGGTCGGTGCTGGAAGCTCGCGAAAAGATGAAACAAGATTGAATAAATTGAAATGTTGAGGCGTTGATTGATTTTGGGAAGTTTATGCCAATATTATTGGGAATACTGCGTTAATAATAAAAACGAAATTTTTGTTTTGTTGCATCATCATCAATTTTCTGTTTTCAATTGTAATAAGTGGGCGTGGAGTTTTTCACTTTTTTAATGAATGTACACGTGTCATACGAGTCATACGTGTTTATGCTGTTGTTGGAATCTTTTTCTTTTCCAACAAATAAATCAGATGCACATTTACATTGATTGATTGCTGGGCAGCGCTAAAAATGCATAAACAGTTGTTCAATTTGTTTTCAAGTGGAAAGAACAGATGCTCGGGCAAAGTGTAAAAGTCAAGATGTCCGAGTATCACAAGGACATGAGAAATAATTCGCAGCAACAACTGGCAATAGCAATAATCTCCCTTTTGTAAGTGGCTGTACAATGTACTCATATGGTAAAACAAAGGAAGCGACAACACGTTTTGCAAATTCATTTCATTAAGTATTTATTTTAGTTTCTCTCTCTCTGTCTCTCTCTTTTTCTATACGGAGATGAGATGCAAAAGTTATTTTAAAAAAAAAAAAAACAGAATTTTAATACTGTAAAAAGTTGAAAAAGACAGTTATAATAGTTTCTACTTGAGACAATGTCAATTGAATTTGATGAATTATTTTAAGTTTTTTCAGGATGTTTGAGTTTGATGACGATTGTTTACAAAAACAATAATAATATATTTCAAAAAACCGTTTTCGTCGGTCGTGTAAGGTAAACAGAGAATTAGTTTTTAGTAAATTCAATAATTAAATTTGTCGGCTGAATTTTTAGTTACACAAAAAGACGAAACAAAAATAGCATTTCGAAGAAGAAAAACGTCATCGAAAGCTGATAACTACCGGATTATTTTATTATTGTTGGGGGGTTGTGTATTGATTATATTTTTTCAATATTTTTTCAGGAACGGCGCACGTTACATAATATGTAACGGCCGTTTTCTCCAACCAATCAAAAAATCAACACAAAAGCTGTTGGCAACACGATTATTATTGTTCCATTTTATGTTGTGGAATAAATAAACATTAAATCTATTCTAATAACACAATACCGTACAAGCCAGTCCAGTCCCCGAAGCCATCCAAATGCTGGCCCGCGACCGTTCCCTCCCCTCCACCCCATGTGTCTCCATCTCCATCTCCCACGCCGACGCCAACGCCACCCGTAGTAAAACAGTACAGTAAATAAATATGGTCCTCAACAACAAAAACAAAAACAAAAAAATTTAAAAAAAATGGCTGCCGCCACAAAACCCTATTAATTCCATTATTATAGTTATATTGTACATACTGCATAAATATATATTTTTATTCATATGTTCATACATATATTCATCATATGAAATTAATTTTCAACCCTTCATACAATTCTTAACATCATCTTGTCATGCCCATGCCAATTCCTAGTAGAATTTCTTCAACGCCGCCCCACCGCAATCAATCAACCACCTCAAAATGTTGAGGAAGGTGACAGATAACCCCTCCCGAGGGTAGAATCTTTTAAACTAGTTATTTCGGCCCTTCTTCTATTCTTGTAATAAAGGATTAACACAATATTATAATGTTTCTATTATTTTACGTAGACTACTGGTCACCACCAACAATTGTATTCGCGTTGATCAATCACCGCTCTTGATCTGGAGTTGAGCTTGAAAAAGGAAGGAATCTTTACTATATTCTTTACAGCCCTGTTGCGCAACAAAACACAAAAATCGGCAACAATTTTCCAAATTTATTTGGGAAAACTTTCCTTTTCTACTACTGTGCCCGTCATGGTTTACTATATATACTTATTTACTGTACAACATTTTTCAAATTCTAAAAAAAACATACAAACCTTTTTTTGGCCAAATATGCCAATGGTGAGTGTCAATGTTGCAAAAGGTCGTCTCATAATCCAACATAACTCACCTTCTATTGGTCAATGTTTTACACGTACTGTTGCCAATATATATATATATATATATATATACATATATAGATATGTGTGTGTGACATATATATAACCCGTCGTCCAACTTTCGTCTCATTGCATTTTCCAACCTTTGATTTAGCAACATTACTGATATGATATATTTACCCTCACAATAATCCTGACACTAATGTTCGGTACATCCTCTTTTTTTATTAAAAAAAATATTTCCCATCATCATTCAATTCTTTCAAAAATAATCATCAATACCGGTCGGTTGCTACCCCTTTAATAAAAACTACAATTTAAGTTTAAGAGAAGCGAAACCTTTCAAAATGTTCTCGTACTAAATACAATTTGTGATTTCAGGTATGTCCTAATAAATAAACAACATTTCGTCCACAGTTTTCACTTCTCTTCTTAGTGTGAACAGTAAAAGAAAACAAACTGACAATTGAGATCATTCAATGCTTTTCTTTGAATTTCATGATTTTAATGCAAAGCCAAGTTTGGGCCACAATGTGTTTGTTTGTTTTGTTATAAGAGATCAAAAAAGAGAAAAGTTTTTGAAAATTCAATTCGAATACCGACAAATGTTTAGATGATCAAATTGTGACCACCCATTGTGAATGATCTGATGAGTTAAAGCTGATAAAAAAATGATCTCCCTCAATTTAACGTCAAACATATATTATAATCAGCTGCAGATTCAATTAAAAAAATAGAAAAATAAAAAAAAATAAAAAGTTGTTATATTCTTGTAAAAGTCATTTTTATTGCTAGAACCAGAACACACACAGCACAGAATTGAAAATCAAGAGTGTGATTAAATTTTGATTTCATCCATAGAAATATATAATCACGTTGATGACTCATCATATATTTGATCATACAACATAAACACCCGTTTTTTTATATATATCATCATTGCTTTCCAAAATAATTGTGATTTAACATCGGGCCTGTTATGAACGGTAGGTATTAGGGGATGGACTCGTGGGAGTTGTTGAATTAGGGGCAATGCATGTCGATGGCCAAGCTTATACATTATT
This sequence comes from Odonthalia washingtoniensis, assembly GCA_032358235.1. Classification (NCBI taxonomy): domain Eukaryota; phylum Rhodophyta; class Florideophyceae; order Ceramiales; family Rhodomelaceae; genus Odonthalia; species Odonthalia washingtoniensis. Next base: position 11,420 of record JAULBU010013601.1, on the reverse strand, counting down.
AACTTTTTTTTTATTTTTTTGTTTTTTTTTTCGGGTGTTACCTTCGAGTGTATCAAACCAAAGTAGAATAACGTCAGGACGACTCTATAAGCCCTAAAAGGGAGGGAGAAAGAATTTAAAAAAAAAACAAAAACGTTCACTCTTTATCTTTTAAACAATGGTGATTCATCTTAGACCACATATTGTTCTGTTTTTGGAGGGAAACAAATTTGCCCGAATAGACAACGGCTTATCTCAAATCTAAACGTTTTAAATTCAAGCAAAGCCAGCGGTGGTCGAGTTTTCCGTCCCAAACATTTTATTCCAAACCAGTTGAAGAAATTATCATCATTAGATTAGATTGGAAGAAATAAAACTGACAGAAGCATTGCATTGTGTGTGTTGGCTTGAAAAAGGACGCGTATCAAGGCAATCTCTAAAAAGTTTATGCCCGACATTTAATGTTTGGGTTGAACTTTTTAATACGTTTTATACTTGGTGGGACATACATACCTGAAATCACAAATTGTGCTGTTAGTATTTTTTGTTAACGGCAACCACAAACAGCTTTAATGAAGACAGTTTGTGAGCTCCGGAGCAAAGAGTGGTATTGTATTTGGGACTGTTTTGAGATGTGATTGGTCGAAAAGAAGTATTACTTTGATGTGATCTGAAATAAAATACCGAACTTCCCCCACAGAGAGAAAAGAGAATACAGTGTACTGATTACTGAATCAAAACAGAACCAATAACATTTTGTTTAGTCATTTACGTGGAATAATTTTGTTGGCTCAGCAAAAAAAATAATATATATATATAATATATATATATACTATATTCTCAACAAAGTCCTTTTTATAAACGGCTTATGCATTTCCCATTTCGAAATGCTGTTCTTGCAATCTCTCCGACACCAAATCCATTCGCGCCGCCTCTTTCACCTCCCATTTTTGCCGATTCGGAATACCGTATGCCAGTCAGTGAACGGTAACGGATTGTTAAGATCAGAACATTTGAAAATGGAATCCGGCAACAACAACTGGTCGCCACAGATTCTGATAATTGATGGGAAAGCCGTTGGAGCATCGGTTACATCTTACTTTTATTACAAGTATATAAAATATTTCCATGAAAATGTAAACTATTTTATAAACAAAAAACAAAAACTATTTCTTCCACTACTATCAATTTACATTTATTGTGAATAATCACATTGCAACAAACTGATTTTTGTCGTATTGCTTTTGCATATTATTCTAAACAAAATAGACAGAATCATCGTTGTATGCAATTGTGACTGATCGAGCATACACCTCGATAGAAGTACCTTGTGTTTTAACACCCCCAGTACACTTGTCCACCACATCATTTCTCTCTTTGATTCGTAATAATCTTGTTATTTCATTTCCTTAGTCCAGCTTTGCTCAAACGGTTTCGGTAAGTTTTACTTTACTACAAAAACCAACATAATTGAATAAAGTCATTTCAACCAAACTTGATGGCCTCCTATGGTTTTTGCCTCTTGCAATTTATATTATTATATTTCGGCACCGCATACACCAAAGTCATACAGTGCCAATGCACGGCACTGGGCGCCAGTGTTACCCACAGTTAAGCCAAGTCTGTGACGTAACGCACCTCACTATACAAAATCCCCTACAGTATAGAACCTCATATCTCTATATTTTTCCATTTTTTATATCATTGCACGAATACACCACACACACTGCTAAATCACACACAATGATATTGTTCCTTGCGGTGTGACTAGAGTAACAGCGTTGCTTGGAAGATGGATTCACGCGAATAATTCGCTTCCAGCCGTGAAGCAATGGGATAACGTTCCAGCACAAGTCGAGTGATTAATTAGTGTGTGTAGGGTGTAAAAGTCGAATACTGTATTTTCTACAGCGACCACCGTGACAGCAATCTTTCCATAGTTTTGTGCACGGATGTAAAATAGAAAAAGAGCTTTTGTAAATGGTAGCGCCGACAAAGGGCGCAAATCTTTCGATGTGCGACTCCGGTTCCGAAACTTTTTTTGCATATGGAACTGTCTTTCAGAATGTATCGATCGATTTGGCCGACAAATTACAACTAAGCGAAATGATAGGCCGACAATTACAGTATAATATTTTGTTCGCCCACTTAACCAACAAAGTCGCCGAACTAATCACCAATTTTTGTTATGTACCCATGTCATCATCATGGCAGCTGCAATACCATAAACCATTTCAGAAGCACTTCGTTATGTTCGTGGTCTTGATGATAAAATATTAACGTTGGACAAAATTTTCTGCGTTCTACATGGGAGAGTTAATTACTCATCCATTTAAAAGACAGACAGGCGTATGGTATTATTGATTCATCCCAATCACACACCGCCCGAAATCAGAAGAGAAGACACAACGGCGGATTCTGTTATCAAAAAGAGCATACGAACAGGTGACAATAGAAATGCAGTTTATTCATATTTGCAATGAGAATCGTAATGAAGAAAGTATTACTGCAAATTATATATATATTTTTATGAAAACATACGGATGAGGAATTAATTACCTCACAGTCACTAGGACGAGAGAAGGTCCAAGATTATGAGAAGAAAAGTGATATGACGAGGAAAAAGGGATAAGGATCTGAAGGTTGATGAAGAAAGGACAAAGACATATTGTGAAAGCGATGAAATAGAGCGATAGAAGAGGTGAGAAATAGGAGAGGGAGGAAGAAAAAGACAAAAGGAAAACAAGAGCAGGAGAAATAGACAAAAAATGAACAAGAGAGAGAGGAACAAAAGCAGGAGGAAACTGATCATATCTATACGGAACAGAGAAAATCATGTGAAGATGAAATCTCCGGTCGTGAGTTATTCAGAAAATCATTTTAATTGAGAATAATCAGATTTTTGTCGAGAAATTGAACAGTTCGCACTTGTGAATTATATTACAGGTTTCCATACGTAGTGAAATGAACTTCTAAGAAGGAAGGTTAGAAATGATCGGCAGTATAGGTGTCCGAGTCCTCTTTCCACAGTAGTTTGTGTAGGCGGTGAACTCCACCAAAAGGGGAGGGGATAGAAATTGTGTGGTGTTCCACAAAACGAACGGTATAGGTACAGTTACTTTAAAATGACAACGGTCAGTGAAGTACAATAGAAGGAAGACGAATTCAGACGTTAGACGTTGGAGACGCTTATAAGTTGTCGCGAGCGAACAAAGAGTTGATTGAGTCCGGGAAATGATAACACTTGTAAGGTGCAGTTAGTCGAGTCTTGCAAGAAAGGTTGAATGTATATCGTAACAGATAGTGCTTTAGTTAATGTTTACGAAAAACGAGTTTTGGTGTTAGATTTGGTATAGAAGTTGCTTGTCTTTATTGAGATTGAGGTGGTTATGTCCTTGAATTCCCCCTTTAGTAGGCTCCGCTTCCAGCCGGTAGGCCGTAACGGGGGTGTACTGTAAGGAAGTGCACACATGGCTATGTGGCAGTTCGGGCGATCCCGATGTGGCTCGAAAAGTGACAAAAGTGACAAACGTGAGAAAATGTGACGACCACTGTAGGCTCAAAAATTGAGCTTAAAGTGACCATACCTGTAAAAAGTATTACACCACACCATACAGAAGCTGATGTTAATAATGATAAAGTAAGCGACGATAATGAACATGATAGAGATAGAAAAGATGTAGATGGAGATGCAGATGATAATGTATTCAATTTATCTACGAAATTAATACGAAGGATGAAAAGAAGAAATAGAAGAAGAAGGCAATGAATAAGACTGGAGTAGCAATATATACCGCTTTGTATCGAAAAACTACTTGACAAGTTCCTGGTGTACTCAATATGACAACCTCCCATTTAGACTTCCCGATCAAAGTGAAATAAACAATGTGATATATAACGAAAGGAAATTAGTAGTACAGGGAAAAGATCTGAAAGTCCTTCTGGAATTTACTCCACTTCGTGGAAGAACAATTAAGAATGCAGGTAAACGTCTAAAGGGTTGATATGAAGAGGGCCTTCTGCGAAAAAAGAAGATCATACAAATTTTCTCTATGTGGTTCAGAAAACCATGATTCGATAAAGTATAACCTCCAGCAGCGTTTTGAAGAACCAGATGATACATAGGGAAATTCATTCAACGATCTCTTGACCAATGGATGTATCCCATAGCCATACATAATTGTTGTTTCATTCACCCCTATAAATTTTTTCATAAAAGTCGCCCAACTGAGTGGGATACATCCATTAGCTAGGACAGGTTGTCATAATTGGTATATCCACTCATCAAAAAAGTCACCCCACTGAATTGGAAAAATCACAATTTTCGCTGCAATGTGTGAAAATGTCGCCGTATTATGTACAGTTAGTCGCCCTATCATTTCGCTTAGTTCTAACTTATAGTCCAACTCGATACATACAATCTGAAAGTCGGTACACCATATAGAAACATTTTTTGCAACCGGAGTTCCACATGGAAAGGTTCACCCTTGTCACCCCATTGATCTCAATATTTCTCGAAAAAAGTCACAAGTTTCTATCCCGACGTACAGAATATAACATTCGTTATCATTTGTGGCGGTTTCAACGAATGAAGCTAAATATACTTCTTATTTACACTTTGCTATCTAAGAATTTTCGAATGATACCTACTCGGTGACAGGTGATTTCCACAACGACCACAACCCCATCGCGCTTAAGAGATATAGTGAAACGAAAAAGGAACGTGTAATAAATATTTCCACGTTTTACAGTGTGATAGGGCTCGCTTTAGGTATACCATGAATTTCGAGGAATGTCACTACAGAATTTAAGAAATAACCATATGCTCTTACCCAGATTGTGTCACAAATGTAGTACATGTAGCAGGAGGCTTTTATGTGGTTGTCCATACTTCGTTGTGTGACATTATGAAGGATGTACAGCCATTTTTTTGATATTCACTTTGGAACTGTACATAAAAAATGGGCAGTCTACGAAATGTACAATATGATGCAGACGGAGGCTGACGGAAGGAGGAGCTTGTGCGTTACCATGTTTATTTGTAGGTGAGACATGCATTACTTTATGTCCCATTGGGAAGAGTCAGGGGTTCCCGTTGTCGCCAATTTTTTTGTAAACCAATTTTTTAACTTTGTGTAACATTGCGTTCGATATGGAAGACAGATATGTAGTTAGCCGTCTCAACCCCGTGAAAAGATGGGATTGAATCAATTTTGACTACAAAATTAACTGTGTGCAATACGTTCATTTTTACTGTAAATCACTAATCTAACATTGTGTATTATTCGTGTGCAGATCGTGCGCCCAGAATAACGAAAATTGTGAAAAGTTCGGTGATGGCGATGACATAAAGTGAAAAGTCAGGATATTTACTGCAGTGATGTCGGAGCAGAACCATGTTAGGAAAACAGAAGTAACAAGTATCATCAGTGACGATGTGAAGGAGAGATACCACGAGGTATAAGCGGAAGACTTTCCCAGAGAGATTTTCTGGGGAGAAGGAAGAGCATTTCGAGGATTCGTTATTAGGGGTCTATTCAGACAGATTGTACCCGATAGCTGTGTTGTAACCATGAAAAGCAGATTAAGACAGTCAAAGTTTTATGCAATTTTTGGACATGTACAGACAAACAGATGTGAATATTTTTATAAGAAACAGCACCATACAGCACCCAAAATGGCATAAAAATGAACCAGACAGACTACAGACAGTTTTTACAAAGCAGATAGGGGCAGATAGATTAAAATCTGAGTAGGTGGCAGATAATGACAGATCAGTAAAACCAATATCTACGAAAGTCATTCTTCATTCGCGGTTCAAAGCGTAGGGTACCTATCTCATTAATTGGACCGATCTCATTCAGTTCCAATAAGTTCTCAAAATCAATGGCCGACCGAAGATACGACAAGGCAGTAAGCACTTCGTCAGTGAGGCGAGATTGTCCCGGAAAAATGAACTGCTTAAAAAAACCGAACTACCGTTTACTCAATCAGGATGAGGCAGAAGTTGCGATAACACGAAGAGTGACCTTGGCCAACATGGGACGTTCATCGATCTTGGATATCCAAAAGTCTATTATACCTTCATCTGTTTGGAGCAAAGACTTCTCTCGATCCGACAAACCAACCGCCTGGAACTAAGATAGCTCGTCTGTAGTTTCATGATGACTAGATAAAAAATCCATCTTGTTTGCCAGATTCCATGTGTCGCTACTGAGATTGTTTCCAAGAATTACAATTTGGCGAAAAACATCTGTATCCAAACCCGTTGAAGCATGTTCTTCATCAAAGGGCTCAATTTCACAGATCATTCTCCGCACTAGAGTCTCAAATTTTGTCTTCAACTCTTCTTTTCTTATCGATGAGACAAATGAGAAGGAAGATAACCCACGGTGTTATACACATGCGGCTTTCCAGGAATCTTGATAAACAATTTTGTTTACTTCTTGCAAAGTCACCTTTGCCGGCGTCTGTTTCATTAAATACGGCTGTTCATGGTGAGGTCATTGTGAAAAATCGGTGCAGAGGAACTGAAGTGTATGTTTCATATCCTCCATAATGGGGAGAAACTTCATGATCGTCGGTAAGAGGAAGCCTCCAGCACCGTTTGTGCACACTGAAGAGACCAAATGTTGTAACAATAGCTTTGATGGATGGAAAGGAGAGCAAACCATCGTCTTTGAATTCACTGTAGAAAGAAATATGATCATCTCTCACACTCTTTGCGGTATCTGTTTCCTTTATATCCAACAAAACATTTAAGCGCGTGATGTTCTTGAGAAATCACTTTGCGACGTCATGGAATATACTGATACTTTCTTCTACATATTATATCAACTTGAATCCATCAGGAATATTTTCGTTGAATCCCACTGGTTTCACAATTCTGACTAGTTTCTTGAGAGCATTAAAATATTTTGAAATTGCGCTGTATTAGATATGAACGTCATTCATGACTGGTTTCATAGCAGTATTGAGCTGATGAGAAATACAACGAACCCATCTCTGACTGTATGTAACGCATGCTTGCAAAAAATAGGCACTGAAGACAAAAGGAATCGTTTATGCACAATCGGTGACAAAAGAAAACTTCTTCTCAAAGTCAGAAAGGTCCACACCAGTAGTACTGCGTAAGTTTTTCTTGATAGTTCTTCTGACTTCGAGAGCAGAACTCAGAAAGGGTGTGAGGTGCTTGAAACATTAGGCGTGATCGTATCTTCCAGGATTTGTTTCCTCCCCAGGCACTTGAACGTTTTCCAACCTCCACATAGTTCAAAATGAAATTGTAATACTTCTTGCCCGTCATTCAAACCCTCTCACCATAACAAGTTACCCCACCTCCGATGTTGAGTACATCTTTTAGATTCACTTTGAAATTTTCTTGATACTCTGCTGCCAATCTCACCACTCCATCACTAACCCCATTTCTACTCGGAAAATTCTCTTGATAAAAATTTCAGCGGCGGTAGAATACTTCTGCCAGATCTGTACAAGTGTTCGGGCGAACTCTAGATATCGAGAATTCAGATATGCAAAGATTAAAGGCATGGATTGGAGTGATACCACACGGGAAGAATTGTTGATTGACTCTGCCTTACCGTCATTTGGAAAAATCAGTGGACAATCTCGTTCGCCGACCTTTGTTGTCTCGTGAAACTCCATGTGGCGTTTGAAATTAGAACTCCCAAATTTTGGTTGGTATCGCTACGTGCCGTCTTATAAAGTGCATAAATCAGTCAGAACATGCGAGAAAACTGCCCACCCACATTCTGAAGAGTGTTGGCGATGAAAAATATCTCGAATTGCCGGTAGATCACAGCACATCTTGACCAGTTTCGGCAATTTTTGCAAAAATTCTTGAACGAACAGAGGACATACTTGTCGGTTTTGCCTTTCAAGACTTATTCAATTACTCGAAGCATTTCATCCCTTTAATTTATGATGGAGGAGGTGACCGACTTAAAGGCGGGAAGTGAATCTGTATTAGATGAGCAAAGAGACGTTATTTGCACGGTTATTGTAGGCGTAGAGTGCACCGATTTTGACGGTGCAAATCCCTGGGGCTGTTTCAATGCCTAGCGTGACTGCGTCAATAGACCAGTCAAAGTCATGTCGGACGATAGGGATATTGTGTGAAGAGATCTTTCCGGAGCCATGATTGACTGAAATTGTGTGAGATGAAGCTTGTCGTCGTCGTTGATCCTAGGTCACCCAAACTGGGTGCTAAACTGTACACGAGTTCACCTAACTTGAGTGCTCAAAAGTACAAGATTTGTAGGTAAATACCAAAAAAGGATGCCGATACTTATATGATATTTTTTAAATTCGAATTTCGTGTTTCGAAATTCGAAAAATCTAATTTTAATGATTCTGAGGGACTTACAGCTACAGCAGGAGCTGAGGACATTGCTGAGGACCGAAAGTCTCGAAGAAATTGGAGGATTACTTCTCAGTACATTACATAAAAATGTTTAACGTCATCAGTGTGCCGAATCCTTGACGTGACCATGCGACGATGTATAGCTGTGATAAATGACTCGAAGGCAGCATTGCTGTCATCGTTCTAGTTAAATAGAAATTAGTAAGGGTTGATATATAGGTTACTTTCCAGTGGTCAACAGCAGAAAAGTTACGCAAATGCTACATTTTCAGGAACACAACTTGTGTTTCTTTTTAAATTCGTCAGTTTCGTTATCTTTTACCCTTTCCATTTTCCCGCGTTAATAACTACATGCGTAACTGACTATAGAGTAGGACGTGACACACTATTCATCAGTTTATTTATTCTCCGGCTTAAATGGTTTTTTAGAAAATTTTATTTCATTTAAATAGACAGATTTCCTCAAGACCGATACCCAGCTATCTGATGTAATAGTTAACGGTGGGTAATTAGATCCCGACAGGGAGATAAAGGGCGGTTCGCTACTTGCAATGGATTGATGCTGGCACCGGGAAATAGGGGAGTCCGGGGTTTTCCTGACTCCAGTCTGTTCTGAGCCTAAAATAAGAACTCGTCATGCACATTTATTAGTTGACACTTTTGCAAATTATCAACCAACTTGTGGTCGTTCTAAACCAAAATAATAAAAGATGGAAATTTAAATATGGGGAAATGGCAGGCCGTGATTGACAACATTTTAGCTCAGGCTCTTCGAATTTTTCACTTGTGGCGGTGCTGGATGCAAGTCCCAGACGAATATGGGATAGAAGTAGCGTCCCCGTGAGGCGTTTTAACCCCACAGAAACACCTATACAATACTTTTAGAATGAATGTTGCACGTGTCGCTGTGTAATAGTCTTAAAAAGACCTTAAACAAATGTGGTTAACCATAGAATACAAATGTATGCTAAAAGTGAGACAGGATCCAGTTGCGATGTTGATTAAAGCATCGGCACTACTCTAGAATTTTAAGGTTTGACTGGGTCACTGCGGTGACGCAAAAAGTTACTATGATTGTCCACTCCAAACCCTTCAACCATTCCTGAACATAATTTAATAATTAACTAATAAAGATACATCAGTTTTCTTGCAATTGACGAAAATGAACGTCTGTTATGTTTAAGTTCCTATACCCCTGATTTTATCTCCTTTATCTCCAGGTCCAATCTCGTGCGATCCATTGCAAGGCGCTAAGAATCCAGTTACAGATGACGTTACTGAAGAGCCTCCAACAGACTGGCACTTTACATCTCCATCATTCCCTTGCAGCCTCCCTCTCAACTTTTGTTTCTTTCAAAACTGAATGGTCAGTGTGTTTCAATAGATTCTGCCTAGTTGAACCACTATCAACTTTGCACGTCGATGCATTTTGGATTGCTAAGGAACTCATATGGGATCGATCACGGTATTAATAATCAATGTCAATTAATGCTCGTGGATGACAATTAGCTGATAATAAAACAACATGATACTAAGAAAGAACGCACTTGGGACGAGTTAGAGTACAGTTAGCGTCCAATACATATACACATGTAATAAAATAAGATATTATGTTAGTCTAGAGATGATACTTGACTAGAGAATTCCACACGTGAAATCATACACGTGTGAAAAATTTGCTTGCAGCCCAGTTTTGGAAATGGTATTAATTTACCGGACGGCCCAGACAAGTAGAAAAATAATAAAGACGTTAACATCATCATAAGAAATAACGAAGAAACCCATATTGTCAACCACGATAAAAGCCTGTTCATTCTAGGATGAATCTGACCAAGACAACACCGGAGTCTTCGCTGAGAGGAATATATTAGGCGTTTAAAAAATTGCGAGGACATCAGCGTTATTCGCGACACTCGTAATCCGATCTCAATTAGGATCGGATGTGGTCACCACACTAATTGTGATCCACGGTCTCGTTACATTTGTAACTTATTTCCGCAAGTAAATAAAGAAGGGAGACCAAATAAGGGCATAGCACTAATTAACAAATCACAAGGAAGGCATTTAATAAACGAAAATGACAAGGTAGACATTTTAATAAAGGAGAGAAAGAGACGGAGAGAGAGAGAGGATAACTGGGCTATATGTGAAAACCAGGAGGCTACGACTAACGAGGGGAGTGGAAAGGCGAGAAGTTGCAACAATAAATACTACGGAGGAATACTGTCAACAGTCACATTCTAATTTAAATAGTTTTCAGCACTAGCATGTTGGTAAAGGGCACGATCCGATAGTTTTTGTGCATCATGATATTCAGAATCTTCTCACGATCATATCTTTGGAGGGGTTGGCGTGCCTCCACGCTGCATACTAGACCCATCTCTAAGATTCATATGCAAATCCCTCATTCCTCTCCACTCACACTCAATCTCTCATCTAGAAATGTCTCCTAATATCTTTGCGCACGACTTTTCTCGTCATGATTATCGACAGCGTGTGTAATATCATCCAAAATCACTTCCCTTTATCCCCTGACCTCAATAATGCCACTAGCAGTCACATTTTTGGTTACAGTAGTGCGATGATTGACAATATTTTTTCGATCGCTTATGGTATTCCATGACGGATCTGACTGACACAGTTGATAAAACTGTGAGGTGAAGTTGACTTAAAAATTATTTATGCTTCCATAAAGTTTGTTTTTGTTGCACCGTGCCTGGAAATATGGGCGTCAGTAGCATTGGAAGATTTTAGTAGCATTGTATATACCCCATTGGTGAACTGTATGCGTCTCTTCGGTGGATCTTTTACTGTGAGAGCGATTGTTCCAATTATTCTCACATTCGATGCGTCTGCTACCGTGATTGTTTCATTTAGTGGCATATTAGTAGCGTCTGTTACCGTGACCATCTCATTTCGTTGTAAATTTTGTGCTTCTATTACTGTGATTATTGTTTCATTTCGTTTCACATTCGGGTAAAACGCCTCACATTCCTGCCTTTCATGAGCATGTATCGCGCCAGCACCGACGCGGGATACCTTCATGAATCACCATACCTGG
>JAULBU010013590.1:0-20885 GCA_032358235.1 Odonthalia washingtoniensis | reverse complement strand
TGATGGATGAATATCTTTAACAACTTTGTGCTTCTAGATGCCAGAACGAAATTCATACGGAAAGGAGCAGATCATTTGGTATACATGGCATGTGATGAGGTCGTGCAGGAACTTATGCAGCAAGCAGAACAATCCAATATACTAGACATGTTTTGGAACGAAGAAGAAGATCGCACGAAGTTGATCGCTATCATATCTATCATTGCTGAGGATACGCCTACAGAGCGAGTCAGGCGTGAAGTTTAATTGTTGAGAGAGATCTACGAATGCAAACGAGGCAAGGAGGAGAGTAATTCTACATACATTAACCGTTTAATTGGTAACATAGCCCGGTGTGTTAATCAAATTGGCAAACTTCATTCACATGGAAGCAAACAGTTCGCTATCACGATGTTGAGAAATGCAAACCTCAAGTCAGACACTATGAATGCCGTGACATTCCAATTCACAACACAGTTAAGCTTAAAGGATTCCACAGAAGCAAGAGTAGAGGTTGACCGGGCTTAAATTGAGAAACTAATTTCTCTTATAATAGAATCTATCACTAAAGAACAGATGGTAGAAGATGATTCGAATAATGACGTAATTATTTCATCGGCATCTGTCAAGAAAATTCTTCAATGTATGGCTGACTCAAAGAAAACACAAGAACACACTAACTCTCGTGAACATACATCATTCTCTATTAAGGACACAGCAGCAGTGATATCACAAGTCACCATTTCGAGTGAACCACCGTACGAGACTTAGACATATAATTAATTTATGTGAAAGAGAGAGTCCCGGACTCACCAAAACCTGTTATGGATGGAGAAACAGCACGTAAGATGAAACGAACTGGAGGTTACAAGATATATGGCCCCCCGGATCACTAGTAGAGGGAGAACCCCAGGTGTAATGAGAGAATGAAGCAGAATTGGCGGAATAGTAGTCAAGAAAACCAACCAAATAAGTACGAGGAGAAATATCAGAACGCCGACAGAGGTGCGAAAAAGAATGTCGACAATAAAGGGACAGTAGAGTTCATTTTTCCAACGAGGAGGTCAGTAAAGCTCCCACTGAACCTCAATCCAATCTTAGATGAGGGAGCCCCCACTTCAACTGGCGGAGTAATCAAGGAAAGCAAGATACGTGATTTATTGTCTTTAAAATTTAAACTAGATAATTCTAGATCTAAGTATATGCACGGATGGGGACATGAATGTGCTGGAGCGAGACCCATTTTACATTAATTGGATCTTACAGTACCTGAAATACATGTAATGCCAACAACGTTTACTTTCGACCTCGTGGACGGTGAATCTCCTTTGATACTTGGCCTGGAAGTGAAGAGATATTCAGATACATACAACCTCTCCACATCAACATGTATGGGATTTAAACGACCACAGGGCGATAAGGAAAGAGCAGTTTATACATATATAGAGCCTGAAAATGAAGGGAAAGACAGGACAAGATTTGAGTTAGTGCCACAATTCGGTTCCACGATCAGAAGTATTATGGCTAACAATGCTAAGAACCCCGAACTGAATTTGCAAAACGCCTACATCGGTTTACCCATGCGACAGCCGATGAGATGGAAAGTTTACTGTCAGATAGCGGTAGATTAACAAGAAGGTTGAAGGAGGCATGTGAAAAAGTACACAGTGCATGCGATATGCGTTTGTTGACAGGGCTTCCAAAGGCTCGAAGTAAGATGTAAATATCACATATTAACGCCGCCTTCAACGATGGGATACAGGTGGACTTTGTGACAGTATTGATACTTGGAGATGGATTTGAATACCTGAATGTAGTGGATACAGGAACGAGTTATGGAGAAAGAGCTATCGCGAGTGCACAAACTGCGGATATCATGATGGGAATATTGGAAACGGAGTGGATATAACACTATGGAGCACCAAAATGCATTAATTTCAGACCCTGAGTTTTGTAAGATGTTTTTTGAACGTTTCCTGCCATCCCACCCTATCACACTACGACGTAGGCCGTAGAGGTCTTCTTCTAAGAATGGAAAGGTGGAACGCAATAATGGAGTTTTCAAATCAGTTTTATCCCGATTATCCCGTGAGAATACAGTCGATTATGCAGCCACTCTGGTAACCAGGGCATCGTTTATGACGAACCTGTTCCACGGATCACACGCTATTAGCTCTTTTCAACTTTCAAGAGGATACTCACCCTCCGTGATAGGGACACCGTCGAGCGTTGCTCCAAGAGAGATGTTGGAGGCGCACATTGAGAATACAGCGAGTAGAGAAACTCAGAGAATGTTGAGGTCACGTGCACACGGTACCGTCAGAGCGAATCATCTTACTCCAGGAACACCGGTGTGGATATTGTACAAAATCTTAAAGCAGAACGAGTCAGTTGCCTGGATATAAGCACTTGTAGTTGAACCAGGTAGGCATATTGTCAAGTGTATGAGATCGAAAAAGGGTCCACCCATGATGGCGGGGTATGAAGACATACGATTAGAGCCAAGAGAAGATACTGCATCGGAGTTGCTTCAGAAGTCTTTAGAAGAAGACCTGTTTTAAAAAGGGGATAATGAGATATCCAGAGAGACGGATGATAAAGATGGAGATCCCATAGTACCAATACAAGTTTCGGTAGATGCTGAAAACGACGAAATACGGATGAACAAACCTAAACGTACAGAAGTAGATAACATTATGTATGAGATTTTTGGATCGGACGATGAAGACAAGGCGCAAATAGTCCAAACACTGAGAAAAAGTCTCCTTTCGATCCAAGTAGTTGGAGATCCTAAGCAGGATATCGGTAAGTTACAAGTGGACGAACAACCACTTGTTGCAGTTTTTTGCACGTCTGATTCCAAAAATGGCCATCTGGCAGAGGTCCATTTTTTGGAATTAGACGAGCATTAGACGAGCAAAAAACTACTAGCCAACATGCATTCAGTGTTAGGCAATGAACAGGTATCAAAGCGGAGAATTGGTTCGCACCAGCATTGATATTTTAAAAGGCGATGAAAAAAGAAGTTCAGTCGAATTGGATGAAAGCGTATACACCCGTGAATGAAGAAGACGTCTCTCGTAAAGAGAATATTATAAGCTCGCATTTTGTATTGAAGGTGAAGGAGGAGGAGGACGGTCACGTCGTTTGAAGGCTCTCCTTTTCAGCATGGAAATCGTGATAGGATGAAGACGGGTATACAAAAGGATTCTGCAACTGCATAATTTGAGGTAGTTCGCATCATGCTCAGTATGGTTGATATATTGGGTTTTCGACTCGGTGTAATCGATGTTGAAGGCGCATATTTACAAAACGTAGCCATCAAAAGACTAATTTTTGTGAGAACCCCAGCCGAAATTATGGAGACACGTGGAGTACTGTGGCGACTCGAGCTGATGCAATACGGTATCACCGAGGCCGGAAGACAGTGGCAAAAGACAATTGAGGAATGACTTCTGAAGGAAGCGGGTTTTGAGAGAGTTTTCGGATTTAGTCATATGTTCCTGAGAAGAAACGATAGTGGAGAGATAATTATAGTAATTGCCAAAGTGGCTGATGATATCCTGGTGGGGAGAGTCCAGAAGAGATGAGATTTTTTGCAGATATAATTCAGAAGAGATTTGAGGTGAGTGAAATAATTATCGACGAAGCCGTACGCTTTAATGGATGTGTGTTGACACAGAATGATGGGGGTGATGTAGATATGTTTATCCATGAATATATGGATGCGATGCGATCGATCAAGTTGAGCAAATCACGTCGTAAGCAGCATGATAAGAAAGCAGACAAATCAGAAATTGATTCGTTCAGATCATTGGAGGATGCAATGATATGGGCTGTAAGTGGCGCAATACCACAAGCATATGTAGGATCTGCGATGCAACAGAACATACCGAACCTTCTAGTTCGTGATATTTGTGACGCAAATGGAATATTGAAAGAGATGAGAGACGTAAAGCCGACTATCTTATTCCCCAGGCCCAAAGAGGATAACAAGTCGATACGTATCGTATCATTTTCCGATGTGGAGTTTAACGGTGGCAGCAGTAACAGTTACGGGAAGACTAGAATAATAGCGGGATCTTCAATTATATTACAGAATAATGAAGAAATATACCATGTTGTTGACTGGGCCAGTTTCAAGCAGCGATGCGCCAGTCACAGTTCCTATGGTGCGGAAATATTCGCATGCACAGAAGCCGACGATCGTGGTTTTAATATTAAGATGGCCCTACAATCACTTACAGATGGCTTGCAGGTCCGGTATGTGCTGAATGTTGACTCTAAAGGGTTATACCATACTATTACTACCCTGAATGAAGGTCGCGAATATAGCCTACTCCAGACTGTTAAGCGTATTCACGACTCGTTTGAGACAGGTAACTTGGATTCATTAAGGTGGGTGTAAGAAACAGTCAATATACCGGATGCCCTTACAAATAGGAACTCCTTTATGCATAGAATGTTGAATCGCGTCGGGTCCACGGGCAGATTGGAGTTACCAGAACATCTAAGCTTGGAGTTGCATAGTAAGAAATGGATCTGAGTAGTCACCTCGCATGGCGCTTCTAGGGGGAGTGTGAGAGAGTGAGCATTATGAATAAAGTAACATACACGGTAAGTACGGAGTTACGTGTGAGACGTAAGAAAGATGTGTATAAAAGAGCACGGAACGGATACGTAGGACAGATATGAGTGCATTGATTTGAATGCACGAAAAGACAGCATAGTGCAAGCGGCATGACAAGTTCGAGGTGACACCGTACTTGAGAGAGATATAATAAAGGTTAGGCCTAGAGAAAATGAGCGGCCAGAGGTTTATGCCGACAGAACTTTCCCTAGCTTTACACACGTCTCGACACCCATACCATCACACTATTGAATTACAACACAGAGTTGTGCGAATGTATGCAATACAACCGAGGTGTCCGTATCAGATAAAATCGACATAACCACACTCTACTGTATACGTTCATGTTGTACTCATAAAACAAATAGGGACTAATCACTATATATATATTTTCTTTCCGTACGCAACTACAACATGTCGACCATGAGCGCAGCAGCATATTGGTGGAGTGAGCAAATTACGGTATGAGGATATGAATGATTTGTCAAAAGTAACGGAATGTTTCGTAGCAATAGTGGATTATTGTAGCGGCGAAAAAATATTACGACTAGTAAATTACGTGACAGGTCGTACACTTTTTTTCAGATACACTTTTTTTCAGATATTGTCCCTTCATTGTACTGGGACACTTCTTCCACACGTACTTCATACAGTACACTGCTCCAATACATTATGGAAATAAGATTTCGGCATACTAATCCTAAATTTATAATAGTTCCTAAACGGATGGGAGATCATTGAAGAACCGCCCTCCGTAAATTTCCATAAAGTCAACACAGAATTGATGAAAGTAATTCCATATGGATTACTCTGACATGGGTACATCATCGTCCAGACTATCTGTTTCAGTACATGAAATTAAAATTATTAATTCTGAAAGTAACTTCAAATCAGTTGGTATGCATTTGTAGCGGAGTAAATATAATTAAATGCAGTAAATGGTTCATGATTGTTTTATTATGGTGGAAATAGTGACATTCAATATTAAAGCAGAACAGTGAAGGTAGCATTCTATTTGACAATAAACCGAGCGGTGATGGAATAAACTCAACATTAGGCAGTAATACATGCATATGAACTATCAGTTGGTGGTCCAGGAAATGGTTAACATTGAATAATACCTCATGCATCTACAGTATGACTAGCTCCGGCAGGTGTTGGACATCCTGCTTATAGCGATAGTGCAAATGATACTGTACTTGATGATATAAAAATGCGGTGGATGTTTCAGTAATCTAGTTGACTGCCATGAGGATGTTGCAATTGAAAATACTTGTAAATGAAGTGGTCATTTAGCTGACGTGAAGGACTGATTCATGAATTGCTCGAAGTTACTCCCTGTATTTGGTTAGTAGCGCAATAGAATTTTGATTTTGTAAATTTTTTTACACTTGTAACGCACAGGATGCGGCCAATTATTCGGTTAGTCGTCTAATTTATTGACAATTTTGATTATTCGTTTCATCACCAACAGCTATTTGCTTTTTTAACTCCCTCATGCTAAATTCCATTTTTGTATTTCGATACTGCAGTTGCTTCATCTCATGTACGGTACCATTACTTGTGATGGTGTGTGCTACCCACCCATGGATTTGTTTGAATAAATCGTCATCACGGTAAGGAAATTAAAGAGCCGTGCTTCAGAATTGAGGATGTACAATGTAACACATTCATAACCAGGTTTTATACCTGTGCATTGGGAAAGTTTTCATTTGAAAACTGCTGTGTTTAATTAAACACTACCTGCACTGACCTTTCTACTTGTTTCAACGGACTGTACTACAGTGCATAGTATACACCACCGTTTACAAAAAATATTACTAGTTTTTATTGTATTCATCACTCTAACTAGAGATGCCCTTATAATTAAAATAATAAGAATTATTATGAGTTCCACCCACAAAACTTTAATTGTAATACCAACACTGCAAATACGGTAATTATAAAGCCTTATTGAAATTACATGTAATAGAATCTATCCGATAGAATAATTTGTTAAAATTCAGGGACTGTGCATGATATATTTCTGTCGGGAAAATCCAACTTTGGATATAAAATAATACAGTAATGTGGATATAAGGGCGTACTCGTTTTATTGGGAAAGGAAAAAAGGATTCAATCGGATTGTACTTGTACCAACTTTGCAGAGCGAAGTTAGCACGCAACCGTACGACTTGACTAATTACAGGTTATGTTGGTTATAATTATTGTCTTTGGGAAAGACAGTCTAATTATAACTGACCTCCAAAAAGTCTGTTAGCTGACCTAATTTGACTCGACACTCAAATTTCATCATTAAACTAATCTAGATCCAATTCCATTAATATCGATCCACCGAGACAGCGTCATCATTAGAAATTAGCCTGAGAAACCGGTGCTAAATATATCAAGTCGTCTTCTACTGTCATCTACAATAGTCCATACCAGTTTATGCAAGACGTATAATTTGTATGAACCATTAGTGTACCGTATGAAACTACTGTGCATAACCAAAATAAGGTACGGAAGTCTCGGGTTTCACACACTCAGCTTAATTATTTTCACGGAATAAATGATTTTCATCATCATGTTTCTCGTGAAGAAAGATGTTATTGCGATCGCCTATGTTTATCACTATCCAATCTCAAATGCATTATCGTCGTTAATTATTATAATCCCATGATGACAAGAATGCTCCTCGGACTCGGATGGATTTTTTATCGCCAACTTCTCGACGTTGAAGTTGAGAATTCCAGTAGACATGAACGTGAGTAGTCCCTCACCTAGTTCGAACTTGGTGAGGGAGTCAGCCAAATTGCTGCCGAGCCGAATCCAGCCTATCTCCATAACATCTTATTGTTGATAGGTTTGGCGCTCGGGGCTTATGCACATAATTAAGTGATTCTCCCTGGTCACCGATGATTTGGTTATTACATCAAACAGCGACATTGAGTCAGTAAGAATCCTCAGATCTACGTTCCAATTCAGTACTTGCCCCAAATCATACCCAATCAGTATGGCTACGTCCACTGCATCAGCGAAGGAAAAGATTTAGCTGCCAAGAATGGAACGAACCACCCGCCTAGACTTCTTACTCTTTAATTATAGGCAGTTGGCCTGTCCGGATTCATCTTGGAGGAAGATAATGAATCCTATTTGAGATGATAAATCGTCTGTGTTGGCGGAAGAGCCATCGGTAAAAACGACAAGTCTTACTGTGGCCAAGTCAAGCGGAGGAAAGAATCATCCCAATGATGGTTGATTCTGCAGGTGTTTGACTATCTTATTGATCTCGATAACATGGCCTCTGTTGAATTTGAGCTACGTCACTTGGGAGAGAATATATACTCCCGCGACGACATTGGGAATTCAATCAGACAGCCATGCCAGTTGATGACGAAGTGATCTGAACGAGTCAAAAGTCGATGTAGAAGAAAACTGGTCCATTTTAGAGATGTAATGTTGCTGGTGGACGTTGAAAATGTTGTTGCTCCTTTCCACTTTCATCCCCACAAACGTGAATGACACTAATTCCCTTGGTTTGTAATCGAAACGCTGTTCGGTTTGTCGACAAAAGTTCTCAAATTATTTGTCCCCCTCTCAAATCGAGTCGTCAACGCAGAGACCTATGATACCAGTCAACTTACCATCTTTATCCATCTTAAAATATAAACTCAACTCCTCCATTGTAGGCTCCATTCCAAAGTCTTCGTATCCTGATCCCATGAAATGCGAGTTGAACTCCACGAAGAAGTAGTCCCCTGCATGTAGTAATCCGTAAAGGGTTTTTTTTCAGTTTCAGAGTTTTACCAGGTTCAAGGCCAAAAATGTCATGGGGTTTTACATAAACGTCACCTGTTGGGTACTTGCTCTGAATATAGTTCTGCGAAACATCTTGAGTAAAAACATTGAAACCATTAAACTAGCGATAGAAATAACCATTCGCACATACCGGTGTCTGAGAGTTGTTGTGTATCAGAGTACCTTTTCACGATCTCGGTGACATTACACCACGTATCTAGCCTTCATTTTTCGCTTTCATTGCCAACATTCTTGATAGCCATCACGAAAGGGCCACCAAGAAGGTTCGCATTGACTGGGAGTTATCTGCGGTTTACGATAGTAATGCAGTCTATGGCCACTAGGACAGAAATTTCCTGCTTCATGGCTTCGTCACCAGTTAGCGACTTGCATAGAGGTTCCTATATTTCCAATAATTTGGTCAGGTGATTATTCACAGCTTCCATAGTCTGATGGGTAGTGAGGAATCTATTCAATTCCTCACCATCACCTCGGACTTGGGACGGGCATTACAGACGTAATTCTAAACGGCTTTACTATACTACTATCAAAACTAGCTGCTTTTCGAGTCTAATTACTTGAAAGGGTCATTCCCACCTTTTGCTCTCCTCAAGATACAAGCGAACTAAATCACCGACCTCCGACCGAAACTTGGTTAATGGTGGAAATTTTGAATTTAATACACGCCTTATTCTATTCTCTGCATGTATGGTTGATACTAGAATGAAGTCATCATATTTGGCCAAACCAGTTCGTCAAACTGAGTCAATTAACAAAATTCATTTGCACATATCACATACAGTTCTATAGATGTGAAAAGCGGCAGTTGTGAGGAACATGCAAGGTACAAGCAAGGGGTTTGCATTTATTGCGAGGTTTGTAGGTGTTATGAACATTTGAAATAATCATTTTACAATATAAAATAATTTTCTGGAAATTGTATGGGTCAGTTTTTTTAACGTAGGGTTGGTATTAAAAATACACTAAACTTCTCATAAACGGAAAATTTTAAGACTTTTAAAGTAAACAAAACATTTTTAAAAGTTAAAGAATAGAGAAATTTTGGAATACAGAAGTACGCTTGTCACGATAGACTGTGTACTGTATTAGGGTATTAGTCAAGACTCGACTAATGGTCATTAGTAGACAGTAAGGTATAATAGGGAAATTCGGTTACCTTTACGCTGTACTAGGCCGAGCGTCAATAAGCATGACAATTCGTCCGCCGTCGTAAGATGAAGAAGGTGCAGTTGAGTGTATTTAAATCACGCTCATAGACGAAAGCAAGAGAAAATTGAATAATGGCACATGTTTGAGTAACTTTAACAACATAATTCAATTCCACATTTTTAACTGATTAATACTCTGGCACTCTACCAAAAGGCCACTACTGTACATTTGATTACTCGAAAAATGCCAATCCACGCACATACACACACTTATAGATGTTCATCAACAACTCATTAACAAACAAATGAAGTCTACCGAGAGCCTTGTATTGTATCAGGGACGAGTCCAACAGATGACGTGGAGGTTGTAAGGAACGACTTACACTGTCCCAGATGCCCAAGGAGGAGGATATTAACAAATGGATTACTTGAAGTCTATAGTCAAGCGTAAGAATGATATAATTATCATTCGAAGAGTTTTCGTATCACGAACTGGTGGCAAAATTTCAAGAATTGTCCCGAGAAGATGTAGGAAATCATACGGTACCACTAAAGAGCCGACGTAAGACAGGAATACCCTCTTCCACGATCTCATCAACATCAGAGCACAAAAAGGCAGCAGAGATGGAACTTTAAAGATCAAAATCAAAGGGAAATGTCACTCGTGCTAGAAACAAGGATACTTGAGGCACGAGTGTTTGAGTAATGAAGAAGGAAAAATGCTAACAAGCCCATAATCAAATGTGAATATAGCACAGAAATATGTATGTAACTTTGCATTCTTGGAGAAGGGTAATGTTTTCAATAATGTAGATTCAGTGCCCAGAAGTGAACCCTGAATAATATATTCAAGGACATCTCACCACTAGTACTGTACGCAATTAAAGCATGTACTGTGTTCAAGACAAACGGAATGAAAATTCTAGCAATGTATCCATACTCATACTGAACAGTGTATGACATATGGTCAACAAGATTCTAAGTACAGTACACTAACAGTACAAGAACTTTGAAAGGTATAATTCTACAGGCTGATTGGATATAATACTGTTGGCTTGTCCGTTTTAATAATATACGCTGTTCGGTCTTTTTGCAACCATCTCCGGTTACCTCCTATGCGGAAGCGACTACCTCATACATGGGTGACCCCAGTAAAGAATGATGCGGACTTGGCGTCCAAGGTCATTCGAAATACAACTGCGCAACCTTCTCAAAATTGTTACGAGGAAAATGAAAGATTGAATATAGACCTTTTGAGGCAGTGTGTTCTGTAGATTACAATAGACCACAACAACCATTGCACAGCGAATGCCAGAAAAACCGTCAACTAAGTCAAAGTTGCATGCGATCTCACCAAGAAGCAATGTGGTACCAAGCCGCTATTCGGGCAGCTAAAAGCATTTGCTACTGGCGGGCTATAAAAAGCACAGAAGCAAGTTATTGGCACTGTAAGGGGTATGATGAAGATTTTATGTGTCATAAAATCATTAACTCCACCATCTCAGCGCCAATATAATTTCACCATGGAATTATGATGATGAGTTCTTTAGCATTTTTGCGATCAGGATTGCGCTCTGTGTAATTGTCTTGTCCAGTGCCATGTGGTATATCAGACCACATTCCTCAACATTGAAAGTGTTTTTTGGAGAATACCGCGCAACGAGAGCTAAAATATTCTAAAATTCTCTCTTGAAAGAGTGATGGTCCATATATTCAGCATGAAGAGAGATAATTTCCAAGCTTCAGACAAGGAAGCTCCCAATGGCTGCAAAAGCTTGCTAAATCCATTACCGCTTGAGATTGTGACACTACTAGTGAGAAAATTGTACATCGATTTTTTTTGTCCATCGTTAACTTTTCATTTACCTATTTCACACCCAGCTTTTATTTTGTATTGATCTTTTACACTAGTGCGCTCGCGTCTGCTGCTTTTATCAACACCCAATCAAACAGAACATTTTCCATATCAAGAGATTTCCCAGTCTCAGTCTGTTATGCGATGTTACTCTTTATAGTCTCAGTTAAGAATTTCCTCACGTAGCGATAAATTCTGAGACACTATTGCCTGTCCAAAACACTCATCTATATTAAAATATTCATTATCACATTATTCCAAGTCCTTTTGAGTCATTGACTCGCCTTCCTTAGTTAGCTGGTCCCTCTCTTCAACAGTTTTCTTTTTTGAATTTTTTTCAGTGTGTATTTCATCATGTCTCGTCGGGCAGAATAGGATTTGAGGCCCTAGGTAGGGCGAAAGACGACCATATGCATGTTGAATGTATTACAAAATTTATAAATTCTGGGGTTTACTATGTGGTGTACATTCTTTACTGTACTGTTACAATAAATAATCGAAATCAGAATAATCTTACAGTAGGAATAAACAACGGTGCAAGTAGATGAAGCGACGACAACGAATGATTATTACAAAAGAGCGAGAAAAATTATCAAAACAAGTCTGTCTCTGGTGATTCAAAAGGAGCATCGATACCGGGTGGGGATCCGATGAGCTGGCTACAGAACAGATACAGGAACACCCGATCGATTGTATGATAACTCTTGGATGAAGAAAGAGAGACAGTATTGGATTTGTGGACTTTGACGAAGAACGATCGTGAAATTCAAACGATAATTCGTCGGTGCCAATAATAAAAGGTCTATTTAAGCAGAAGTGGTGACGGTAGATGAAGAATAGTTTAATGAGAAGAGGTGTACTACACCTCTTAGTTTCGTTACTGTTGTTACTGTTGTTTACTTTCCGATAGTATCGGAAAGTAAGCAAAAGTAACAACAGAAACTTAATTATCTACAACTAAATAAAGGAAAGTAAAAACATGTGAACGTACTCTCTCTCTCTGGCTCAGTAATCAGTCGGTAAGAGGGTGGATACTTACTGTATCACTGTTCTATTACTTAGCCACTGCAATTGTTGGTTGTAGGTAGGCCCAAGTACGCAGCATCGGTCTTGTTGAATAGGCAATTTAACCTGGAAGCGATCGGGTCGACTTAATTTGGGAAGGGCTGAGCGGTCCGATCTACTAAACAACTTCGACTTACAAGTAATCAGGTCAGCAGGGATATCGGAAATAAAGGAGTGAGAATTTTTCAACGTAAGATTAGTATACGTATGTGACGATACGCGGGTTTAATAAGCGCTTTACAGGTACGGGACAACAGTACTGTACATGTCATGGGTCACCTACAAAGAGCTCCTCTTATCATGGGTGCAACAAAATCGATTTTTTGAAATAAAATTTGAAGGGTCTCAAATAAGTTGGCCGAAGTTGGTTCCGCATAAAGGGTGATTCCGTAAGTCCCGCGTGTCGAGACCAAACTGTATACAATACTTGACAATAATGGACATTAGAAATTGGCAATTGGCAATTGGAAATGTCCACTGAAAAATATAGTAGCACAGCGTAATGTACGTCAACGGACCTTGGCAATCACCAATCTTGACTGAAAAATTAAAAAGATTGTACAAAGAAAATCAGTATACATTTTAAATTGGCATTCTTCTCTGAAAATTTGAAAACAAACAGTATACTGGAAAATTTGAACTGGTTTCCTCCTTCTTTCTTACTACAGATTTCATTTTTATTTTATATTCTCTTATCATCTGGAACCTTCTTGAAGATCTTTCTACTCTATTAATTGGGCAGTAATTCACCATAAGATGCCTGGAATGTTCTATATTTCAACGGTTTTCATGCGGGCCTGTACAAATAAATATCCACAACTCCGATATAATTTATGGATATTGAAACCAACGTTTTCTCAAAACTTCACATTTATTTACAAAACTGGTCCTTTCGCTTCAAAAACGTACTCTACACAATTGAAACCACCCAATACAGTAGCCCGTACATATAAAAACGTTTAATATTATATTAAATTTCCTTCTTTAGTTCAGCTAATACCACCAGTCTTATGTTCGAAATGTTCGTACCAGTTCAATACTCCATTTTCATGCAATTGTATCATGGAGGTGAGGGAAAATACGAAATTGGTGAAATCCAGCGAAATAAGTTTTAGATTACATAAAAGCCGTATGATAATACTGAATAAAGTTGTTAGTACAGCAATGAAAAGAACCCATGGTCTTTTATTTTAATTTTTATCTCGATTACACTGTATGTAATCAAATGTAGACATTAAATGTCTACATGGAACTACTGTAAAAGTTTTACAGTAGTTCTACTGAATTTTCATCTTTCACAATCCCATACTACTCTTCCGGAGCTTTCAGGATGACATGCAGAACACGGGCATCACTATCTATCCATCTAAGGTGATCCGTACGTAATATATAGGGTTGGACAGAAATTTTCAGTGGGATCAATCGCAGTGATTCGATTGACTAATACGATTTCCTTCGAAACGGTTTTAAATATCTTTCAAACCTTGGAAACTGAGGATGATACTTTTCAACCCTGTCCGTATAATCGCTAGTCAGCCACTTTTTATGGAGCATTTCCATGTCATAAAAAGGTTTCGGGATAATAATTTCAAGTTCCAATACACGACCCCCTTCTTGCATGCGGAGAGATAAAATATGTTTGGGCCGCACTCCAGACGGAAGTAAAATAGAAATGGAAAGACGTTCATTGGTATTTCCAAGTTCCGTCCAAACAGACTGAGACGCCATTGGACTAAAAATATGACAGGCGACGTTTTCATTTAATGAGAAATTGTCGTTGGCCAATTTGGATCCCAGAGAACCCCCAACTGTTGCCGTTCGTTGTTCTTTATTTTATGTCCCATCACTTGTAGTGCGAGAAGATAAAGAAGATAGCTGGTCACCACAGTGAACTGCATTTTTTTCAGCACAAAATTTGGAATTTGAACCAATTAATAACAAAAGTCGAAAAAATACCTTCAATGTCTTCATACTCGTGCTTCAAGTTATTGAAGCGTGTTATGAAGTTATCAAGTCTATGAGCCATAAACATCAGACTTTTTGGCCGTACCTGCTTTGCACTTTGGTCATCACTAATGTCACCAGACGCAAACTTTTGACGTAAGAGAGTGACAGCAGCAGAATTCTCAGTCAGCTTTTCCGGCGTTGTGATAGTGATGACGGTTATGGGTGAAACAAGGAGGTACTGGAAATTTAAGCACCCCCGTCAAAAATTTAGATATGAACATGGGTTTTAAATCGAAAACAAATATCATTGAATTCTTATGATTTATTTATTTCAGTAGCTATTGTAAATTTGTTGCTGTTAGAGCATCTTTACCGGTGACCACAAAATAAAAATTAAAGAAAAACGTGAAAGAAAATAATTGCTCTGCAAAAATTAATTGTGTGTGCTTTATTTTTGACTGGAGTAAATCTTTAAAATATATTTTCGAGCTTACTGGCACCTTACTTCGTCCAGTTTGTATGCGGCCGTATACAGGACGGTGATGGAAACAGGAAACATGTCGGACAGTGAGGAAAGTGACGTTGATAAGGCTATCGCTTGGCTAATTGTATCTGGGACTATTTCAGGATTAGGGGAGGAGGACCAGTGCTTTGCATCGTACGACATGATCGTGCGCTTTCCCAGGTGTTTGACAACGGCCATAGGAAATATACCATCTTCCGTCACTCCCGTCGGATTACACGAGCGGATGAAGCGAAGGGCTTCGAGAAATTTTTGCAAGTCCGCCGATACTGCGTAGAATTTTGCTCGTGCTGCTTTCGCCGTCCGAGCGCCGTATTTTTTCTCCGGGCACAGATCCGGCGCAAAGGACTTGAATCGCTCGAACATGGTCTTTTTTAAACGTCCCGCTGTCTGGTCAGTCCCCTTTCGTGGTCCTCCGATGCATTCAACCATGCTCGTGCAAGATTGCAAAGCTCGGCGTCACTCGGACCACACCCACGCCCCATATTGTTTCCCTGTCTTCGCACTCCCGCTCACCCGCACGACACACTCTCAGTTGATAACGTCCTACGGTTTGATGGTGGTTTTTTCGATGTCTTGTGGTGGCACAGCATGTGTGTGAAAGTCATATCAGATTGTGATTATGACACATACAAATAGACCATAACAGTCGTGGCACAGCATTGCCATTCCTTGAACTGTCATTGGACGAAGCGGTGATAATTTGTCACGAGAATTGAAGTAATTTTTAAAGATAAAGATAGCACGACCGTATTTATTGAAGAAATATGGTCGTGCTGTCTTTATCTTTAAAATTTTGTGTCCGAAATTAAATTGTGGCCTGCTAGTAAAGTGTGAAAATTTGTCTTTATCTTTAAAATTTAAAATTTTGAAGAAAATTTTATTTTAAAGACACAGGTAAAGATGCTCTTACCTTGAAATTTTTATAGTATTAATTAACAGGTAAAGAATTAAATTCTAGAAAAATGTAACAGTTAACATTATATTTCAATCAATATTCGATTAACATCGAAAATTGAGTGAAGTCGAGGTTCTTGACGCTGTGATGAAACATGAACGTACATTATCATCATCTATGTTGCGATGATAATTGAGAGGAGTCAAAATATTTCACAATTTCATGTTCAAAATTTAGAACAGAAAACGAATGCGTTAAACTTCTGAGATGACCTGTCAAAATTAATAATTACAGAAACATATTTCTATTTCTATCAGACTTTAATGCCATAATTATTTAATGCCATACAAAGACATATACAGAACACGTTTCAGCAATTAGTACTATAAAATTCCTGTAATGTTTATCCGGTAGGGTAAACCTCGAGTATAGAATAAAATATTCGAATATTCGAATATTGATATTAAAAATAAATTTAAAATATTTTTCGAACGAATTTCCATAGAAAAATATTAGATCGAAGGAAATTTGGACCACAAAAATTCTTTAAAATATTTTTATAAGGATAGTCGGCAAGAACTCCAGCGAATATTCGAAATATCCGCTGAATATTCGAAAATTGGGGACCGAATATCGATATAATACATTTTCTAAAATGGAAAAAGTCCGATCGCCCTTCTTCAAATCTAATAAAGAAAAGAGTACATCGGGACTATAATTTCTTCCAAAGATTGGCCTCAACATCATCGTCTAATTAACTTTTAATTTGGCCTTCGTCCTTCTTCGTAGGCGTTATCTTTCGACCTCGCCTTACAAGCGCATCCATTCAACCGTCTCACTTAAGTCGTGCTGTTACGAGTAGAACCGTCGGTTATCCTATCCCCTAACGAGACAATTAGTCAACCGTTTTGTATTTCCGGACACAGTAAGCGTTCCCGATTTTCAACCAACTCTTGTCGTTAGTTCAACAACCGACACAACTATTCAATGGGATGTCAACACCGCCTACCTACTCATTGGCACTACTGACCTCACATTTTTTGGTGGAGTGCAACATTTACGAGCTACTCGGAAAGAATAAATCAATTCCCTGTGGTTTCGTGTC
The DNA here is from genome assembly GCA_032358235.1 of Odonthalia washingtoniensis. Lineage (NCBI taxonomy): Eukaryota > Rhodophyta > Florideophyceae > Ceramiales > Rhodomelaceae > Odonthalia > Odonthalia washingtoniensis. The sequence continues at coordinate 3,934 of JAULBU010013590.1, read as the reverse complement.
CGCCCCCGTAGTTGGGAGTGCATTGCACTACATCACGCTTGGGTCCCGTACAATTCATCTATAATATCACCTCCATCATCACCTAATCCATTCACCTCCGCACAGACAAAAAACGTACACTCCTAGACAAGTGTTACCCTTCATACCCGCAGCTTTTCCACTTCTAAACCCTCCATTATCCTCATTTCATGTTTGAAATGAGTGTAGAATCGCGGCTATCAAAAGGGATACTCCAAACGTAGGAATAGTCATGTAGTCAAATAAAGAGGTAAGTAGGGATACTGTAAGTTTAGTTCTGGCTATCGGATACTCATGGTCCACTGGTGGTGCGGGGTTGATCCTGATCCTGACACAATTACATACCTTTGCGGATGTTGGTCTGGAGGGCACGTTAGTATCCTCGTCTCGTCGAATTGGTTAGATGCCGACAGCAATCCAATATTTCTACTGTAGTGATTGCCTTGTTGTCCGCCACAGGGATCAGCCTATTCGGATGTGTGTTGTGGTTGGATTTCTCCTTCCGAGAGTGAACTATCTCTCGATGAGTTCGGGGTTGCTAAAAGTTGGGGGGGGTCTATTTTTTATTAATATCGAGCTCTTCCTTTATTGTTTTCTCTTCACCGCGGAGCGGTATTTATACTGACAAAACTATGTCAGGCTAGATACCGCAGCACGTGTACTAAATTCTACTGATAGCAAGAGCTATTATTTCGAAATCAGTTCAGTCTATTTAGCATTCGTCAATGCTAAATAGTGTGAATTGTAGAGAAATAATACACACGTGTTGAGTAGAACAATTCTCCTCCCGATAAGTGCATGGTCTATCTATCATCCGTTTGCCATCACAGGAAGTGCTGATTCAAATCGATTCATTGATTTGACTATGAACGCCAAATCATACATATATTAGACCAATTACCATGTCTTTTTCTTTCATTAATGCAGAGGGAACCGTCCACACTTACTCTAAACACTACTTTAATGCAATTAATCGCTACACGTGGACGTAGTCGACTTCAAATTCGATGTCAGCCCCTTTTGTCACTTTTGTCACGTTTTCTACGATTGGCCTCGTTCGGGTAATGGAACCACCGGCCACGTGTTTTCCCGACAGGTTTACACTCATTACAGTACCTTACTGTACTTGGTGTACTGTAAGCCCATCCTTTCGCCGTCAGGCGACGTGTGAAGCTTACTTAAGGGGTTTCTTCGCCCTGCATTCCCTTGACGATAATAAACGAAACTAGTACCGAGACTTTGTCTATCCCCAAAGCTTGCCTTCGGTGGTCATAGCGAAGCCGCTTTGGCTACGATAGTCCCCCAACCTCGTTTGCAAGAGTCAGTCATCCGCGCATTTCACGCGTCGCTATTCGACCGGCCCAACATAACGCCCGTTCGATTCCTCCACCTTACCAGCGCTGACAAATATTCGACCGCACTCGTTTCGCGTGATTAACCACCGCCTTACAAGAATTATTTGAATCCCGTTTTTACGTGGCTACTCCACCATCTACTCTTCCCCTCCGGGGATAGGCGCCGTTAGGCTGATACGACTACGCCTATAGATTGGCAAGACGCCACCCTTATTTCCCTTCTCTCTCACTCTCTACCTTCCCCTTTGGTGAAGTGCATATCAACACGGGCTACTGTGGAAAGAGGTCCCGAACATCTTTAGTACCGGTGCATTGCACTGCAACTACTTCGATGCGAAGGAATATAAACATGCACAGATAAAGGAGTTGAGCCAGTTGGACAATAGGAAAACTGTAAAATAGCTCCAAGCTGACTAAGTCTTACCAAAATAAAGTTTATTCTGCATACCATACACTATGGATGCAAACGAAAAAATATTGGTATCATCACCAAACAAAAATCACTTTTTGTTTTGCATATCGGCAAAATGGCAGCCTCTATATACTATGGTACTGACAAATACAAAAACTATTGCGTAGATCAATCAACATTACAGTTTTCTCCTCTCAATATCTAGAAGCAACAACCTTACCCATTCTTACTTCGACATCAAACCGCCTTTACCGCGAAATGTTTGATCATGAGCATCTCATGTACGATAATGAACATGTTTGTTTTGATGGATCACTCAAACACCATCCTATACTGTTTTGTTTCTCCTCTACTTGTACAAATGAGCTACTGTCGCTTACATATATTCAAAAGGTTCTTCAGTACACATTTAATCTAAAAAATGCCAAATCCCATCCCGAACTTTCTCTTTTCTTCAAAAATCATATTGATAGCTACTACACCTTCATTTCAGTTATCCGAGATTCTTTTCTCCTCATTTCAACTTCCCGATCCCATTTTCTCGACTTTAAAATCAACCTAGAGGACAAATACAGCATCAAAAATCAATATAACGATTCCACCTACCTCAACGGATGCGTCAAAAATATGTCGATGCTTTTATAGGAATTATCGAACTATATTGCATACTATATTACTATAATCATCTTTTATGTCATAATTAACCGCAGTAACCCCACTCGTGATCCATCTACCCACATGAAAGGAAGTCTACCGCATCATGCTAAGGCAAAATAATAATTTTGAGAACAGAACACTTCAATACATGAGTAAATGTTACACCACCTCCCTTCTTCCGTCATTCGGAGCCACCCGACCGGCAAAAAATACAATCTCCTCAATTACATTTTCCGATACCTCAAAAGAACAGCATTACACAACATACGCTACGTGCACAACAACGATTTACAATTTCCTCCTATTCTAACTTCTATTTCTTCACCTCAACTACCAGGCTCTGCTTCGATCTGTCATCCATTTGATCATTGGTTCCCCAAATTTTTGGTAAACTAAGGGTCAGAAAAGAAGCATGATAAAGCCCTGCAAATTGTCTTATCTTTAGTGCTGCTAAACGTCTCCCCTGTAGCTCTACTGGACGTATTTTGACCTCCTTCCCACCACCTTTCAAGATAATCATACTAAGTATTCATACATAATATAAGAAGAGGATTGATGCTTTCCTTCAAGGCAATAAGTGCCAACAATATTAAATTTGAAAAATGAGCCCTCAGTAATTTGCCTCAAACTTGAGCACCCTTAATTTATTTTGAATTTAAATTTAGGTATCGGCTGTGGCCAGTAAGAGTAATTCACCTTGAATGTACTGCTCAAACCTGTGCTTTAAACACTCATATACCAAGCAAGGTTTCGCGCCGTCCTATTGACAGAGAACCATACTAAATTTACATCTATATTGCCCGAAATTTTATTCAAACTGAAACGTACAGTGAAGCAACCCATTTCTCGAAACTAAACCCCATTTGAATTCAACGGCATCGCTCAAAGTAGTAGTGTCGCTTCCAGAAACTCTGATCGACCAACCGAACCATAGTTGTCCCAAGAACAGCCCTACTGCAATTCCAATGCGTTAGCACAACCATTGCCTCGAACGCATAATAGCGACCATCAGCGTTCATCTGCTCTGTACGTCAACCATCATTCAAACCGTCAGTCACATACACCTTCTATGTACATGCCGAATACATTCAACTCCTAACTCAGCACATGATACCGGAGAAAAAGATTGCGATACAAACCGCATTCTTCAATTGTAAATTAAGGACCGGGAAACGAGGTGGGACTGGGTACTACCAATGGTAATGGTGGTGGCGTAGATAGCAATCCATCCCGTGTGGGAGAAACCACTTTCGATGATAAATTGCGCCAAACAGTTGTGATACAGATACCGTTTACTAGATATGGGGAGGAATGTGAAGAAGAAGATCGCCCACTTGAAACACATAGGATACTCCCTCTGCAACGGAAAGGTCTACCACGTGGATCGAAGAACAAAAAGTGGAAACAAATTCTGTCCAGGAAGGTGAGACATTCTACCAATTTTGCACTTGATGCTCTTCATGTCGCTAAAGCATGGATTTAGCAGAGCATG
>JAULBU010013589.1:0-44595 GCA_032358235.1 Odonthalia washingtoniensis | reverse complement strand
GATGGACTTTACAAACCACGCATTGGTAGTATTATCCATGCGCCCATCGCGCCAATGGTGGAGAAATATTTTGATTGGTCAATCAGGAAAAATATTGAAGAGACTCAAAATCTAGGAATGCTTTAAGTAGAACCGAATGAACCAACCGAGAAGAATGGACAAAACTTGAGAATAAAACTCAGATGGCTCAATTTGGATACCTGCGGATAAAGATAATCTGAAATTAAGAATCTGTATAATTGGGCACTGTGGGCGTGGAGGCCATAGAGGAGTGGATACAACGCAGAAAGAAATACAAAATCATTTTTTGGATATCTATTAATTCGGACATAGCTGTGCTTTGCAATAAATGCTTGCATTGTCAGGAAACTGCTGGATGTTTACAAATACCGCGTCCATTGGCACATGCTATTCACGTGTGTAGACCTAACGAGATAATCCATTCCGATTTTTTATACATGGGCCCAAGCACAAAGAATTACAAATACATACTTATAGTGAAAGATGGCATATAAGCCTTTGTTCAACTATATCCAACGTCTGAACTTGAAGCAAGGACGGCAGCAGAATCCTTATTATAGTGCTTTTCTTTTTTAGAGTTGCGTTTACTTGGGTGTCGGACCAAGGATCGCATTTGAAAAACTATCTAATGACCGAACTTAATAAGATTTTCCATGCTCATCACCATTTTACTACACCTCACCGTCCACAACCTAACGGAACTGTGGAAGTGGTGTGTAAGTAGGATTTACGTGCAACGAGAGCTCAACAATCGGAATTACAGTTGAAAGAAGAAGAATGGCACTATGCTCTTCCAATTATTCCAAGTACTCTCAATCATGCACTATGACCAACATTGAGTTCAAGAGCGCCCATTACAGTGTGCACCGAACTACCCAGTGATAAGCTACTATGAACATTACTACCACCATTTCCGTTCACACTAGTATCATTAACAGAAATTAAAACGAAACAATTGGTAATGTAGAATCGATACACTGTGCATTAAAAAATATGCATAGAGAGGTAGAAGAAAAGAGAACACGAAAGTGTCTCATGGAAGCAGAAATACATAACGAACAAACATACGTTTTCGATATAAATTTAGAAATAGGCATTTTGTTTTGGTGGCAGTCCTCAAACCTAAAAAATCTAAAAACATTACGGGTTAAATGGAAAAGCCCAATGCGTATTGTGCGAATAGACTCAAGATTAATTTATCATGTTGAAGATATTTTAAGGAATAAGACTGAATTAGTACATGCTACAAGAATCAAGAAATTTGCTGACAAGCAGCTTGATTTATCAGAAACTCTAAAAAATACACTGTCACAAAATGAAGAAACTCATTATGAAACTGTTACAAAAAATTGGATCTAAAACTCGATACCTAAACCAAACAATTTGAGGCAAAATGTAAGTGCAGAGGATTCGGCCATTATTTACCCACTTGGGAACCACTTACAGTACTTCGGAAATATATACCGGAAATGCTGAATCAGATTTTAGAAAACTTCCCAAACCAAGACTTGGCCTACGCAGCCAAAAATTAGTGTGACCGCCGTTTTTGGAGAGGGTACTGTGACATCATAGGCATATTAATTCCGTTTCTTGACAGACAATTTTTGGGAAACAATTCCCACTAGAGGCATACACTGATATACTAGAATTGTTTTCACAAGTGTGACGCAGCTCGTCTAAGTTTGCTATTTTAGACTAGCTGTTTGTAGCTCTTTAGCAAAGTAGAGAGGCATATTGGATCTACTCCAAGGTTCCCCCTTACCTGCGCATAACTTTATAACAGTCATTCAAGTCAATATTCGTTCATCGGTCTCATCCAAGCTCTGTCAGATCAGTCTACAGTATCAGCCATCATCATGATCACATCATTCTACCTGGTATTATTTTCCCATATCGTTTTGCTACTTTTTTATAGAAATCAACGCAGTAGCCAATAAAATCAGTAGCCAATCCACATAATAATTAAAACAGCAGCCAATCAAAAGGTAAGTAGGATTCGGTGTCGCAGGCACCCCCAAAGCAGTCAGTATTATGTGGCACAGACACATCGTTTGTTCGTGGTAGTCGGTTGTGTAGCATTGTACCATGCTGTAAAGGAGCTGTGTAATGCAGATGTCTCTCGTACTCAATATTTTCGCAGCTCGAAGAGAGAATCTGTGCTTTAGACACGAAACTATTTTGCATTTAGAAATGTAGAAATGACTCTCTGCATTTTTTGAAATAGATTGAACACTGCGCTGTACGAGTATTTAAACTCATTCTTTAAACTCTAAACAGAAAAAAATAAGAACTCTCTCACGCTAACTTTAGATGCAACAGTATTTATTGACATCCTCAGTTTCGCTCTTCGTCAAAACATACTTCTACAATGACAAATGCAGACAGCAGATCGGGTTCGTCGGCATTTTATCTCCCACAACAGCCGCCGGAACTACGTCAATATAGTAGCAAATCTATAAAGGCTTTCATAAAAGAACGGACCAGGTATTTACGTCGTGTCAAGGTCGCCAAGCCAAACAGAAATGATTTCACGGCCCCCACGTTAGTATGTATGGTCAACTTCGATTTGCTAACATCACTTATCGAAGAAGACACATTCGACAATGTCGGAAAATTGGATGAACCAAGCGACAAGGTCCTGTTAGGTTGTTTGGAGGATCAGACTGTGACAAAGGATGATAGTATATTGAAAGAAGAATAACCTGATTTACAAAAAAAACATGTAAGCTTTAAAACAACGGAACAGGACACCAACGCTCGAATTGGATGCCTATTTGTAGACTACCAAACTCTTTTACGTAAAAATGGAATGGAGAATTTCTCAAAAATAATCCTAGAGAAGCAACGAGGCACATCACATTCATACTGCGACCAGAAGCCTTGAAAAAGAAAATAAAAAATTCCACTTCATAGAATCGAAAGGATTTAGAAAATAAATGGAAGGAATATAAGGCGTTTATAATAGAGAAAGCCGTAGCCTGTGACGAATATATCACACGGACACATAATAGTCCATCAACAAAGACACCTTCTACATCTGGTGGCAACTTTGCACCATCAAAAAGAGGATGGAAGTACAACAAGGACCGAAAACAAAAGATAGCACTATTCGGAACAAAACGAAAAATGTAGATTCGAACGCTGTGACAGCTATCACAGCAGATACACCGAAAAAAAACTCTACAATCCCAGGTAGCGCGGATAAAGTGAAAGACAGAGAATTCCGTCACCGTACTGTATGAATAAAGAGACATGTTATGGAGAGCGGTATTTCATACGTCTTTGTCCAAAATCTTCTGATTCGAAGAAATTGTAACTTCAAGAAGAATATAAAAGTAAAAAATAAGCCAACTTGGCGGATGGAACTATGAAGGCAATTACAGCCTATCAGACAACAAATGATGATATAAGGGGACGTCTACAAGCCAATTTAATGGAAAACGTTGACGCTACTGTATCAGGCGATTATGGAGCAGATCATGCTGCATTATGCCAAAACCATTTCGTGGATCTTACACAACAAGGGATATAGGTACCGATCTTACAATTAGATAAACCTATCCGCATGAATTTGGCAGCAGGTACAAAAAAGTCTAACACTATCGAGGCAAATAAAAAGGACCCGTTGACTACAACTATAAAGACCAGAGAAGGACAACTGGTTCTCCATAATGTAACGTTCTTATTATTAGAATAGTACATGCCTGAGGTACTGTTATCACGTCCAATTTTAATGTCCCTTGGCTATAATTTGGACAAACATTTAGATAATGTGCGTTTAAAATGCGACACTATTGATTTAATGCATGTCGGTCTTTCTCCGACAGAAAAAAAGAATAAATTTTTTGAAGGAAAAAAATTGGCCTGATTTTTGGATCCTACATGGGAAAATAATTTGAAAAGTGTACAGACGGATATGTCCTGTGAACCAGACGTCGAATTCAACAACGAAATGAATCTTGGAAAACATATTGCAACTGATGTGAGACCTTGTATACAAGATATGGTAGCAGACACTATCACACAGGGTCTCAGTATTGCAGAATCTTCTCAATTGACAATTCTGACACAGCATTCTACATATATATTCCGAGTGAAAATAAGGCCAAGATCCACCATGTAACATTACACCATTGATGATAAAGTTAGAGAAGGGAGCCAAGCCAATACGGGTAAAACCACGTAAATGCTCTATTGAACAAAATAAATTTATGGAAGCCAAACTAAAGGAACTGGAGGGGCCCGGTTTGATTTGTCAAAACGTCCACAGTGCATGGTCATGTGCACCCTTGATAGTTCCTAAAGAAAGCTCAGAACGTTGGAGATTCACAACTGATTTACGTTTAGTTAATCAAGTCACCATCCTGCAAAGATGGCCAATTCCAGATCTAGACGCCATCACAACACGGCTAGTAGGTAAAACTTGTTTCGTATCGATTGATCTCTGCCAAGGATACTGGCAGCTTCCATTAGAACAAAAATCGCTGGAGCGGCAATCGGTTACATCTCATTCTGGTGTTTACAGTCCGACAAGGGTCGTGCATGGTCAACGAAATGCTGTAGCATTTTGTCAAAGCACAATTCAATAATTACGCAAATCTCAAAAAATGATATGGTACTTTTGTTTGACGACATAATTTTCTTTGCGAGTGACTTTAAAGCTCCTTACAAAAGTTTAGAAATTTTTTTAAAAATTTCCAGAAATTACCGCCGTTTTCTTCATGCGAATAAATGTCAACTCTCCCTTAAAGAGGTGAAATAGTTTGGATGAATAATAAACGCAAGGGGTTCACGATTGTATCCTGCACGTTTACAAGCATTACCGGAAATGGAATCACCAACTACAGGAGACGAACTACAACAATTCGTATGCGCAGCAAACTGGATGCGATCATGTATTCCTTCATTTACTACACTAATTAAGCCACTCCATGATTGCCTCGAAGAAGTATATATATTGGCAGGAAAGCGAACAAGTCATACAGCAAAAAAGGTGCAACTGTAGGATGCGAATTGGCGAAAAACAGATTTCAACATTTTCGAAAGCTGAGTAGGCTTTGGAAAATGCAGTACGAATTGCACACCCTGACATGTTCAAACAATTATGTCTTTTCACGGATCGAAGTGATATTGCATGCGGGGAATCTTAAAGCAAATGGAACACACCAAATTGGACAAACATTTTACAGATCAGGTTCACAAACCACTCGCTTTCATATCCGGATCATTTTCAGATTGGACAGAAAACTGGGCAAGGTTCGAAAAGGAAGCCACAGAAATTATATATTCAATAACAAAATTGTATTACTTGCTTCACAATCCTAAGCTTTTCATAATTTTCACTGACCATTCAAATCTGGTTTTTGAATTTAGTCCAGACCGATCGCAATACTCTCTTTCTGCTAATTTTCTAAATAAGGTGAGACGTTGGAGTATTTTTTTGGCTAGTTCTAACTACAATATAGCCCATATATCAGGGGAAAACAACTGCGGGCTGATTTTCATTCACGGTGGGCATCAACCAATGAAGCGATAAAGAGACAAAAAATACGAATATGCGTATTGAGGCTCATTTCCAGGCACCAATCAACAGATATGATGATGAAATAACAACTTGGTTCAATCAGAAGTACATCGTAGAATCCCAGCTTTCTTTTCCGACTGAGATACCCAAGACAGCTATAAAATCGCAGGGACTATGGACACTTAACAAGAATGTAATTTCGATATACAAGAACGAGTCAGAACTTCAACTACGACTTTTTGTTATTCCAAATTGTGGCAGAGGTTGAGATAGATTGCCAGAATCGACAATACTTACAGAAAAAAATTATTACTGATGGGAATCCATTAACTTCGACAAAAAGGCATTTTTCAGCTCTTGTTTATTTTATGCAATTATATCTGATAGAATTACAATTTATAGACCTTACAAAAATGCCTTACATGCTGAAAAATCGAACTAAATTATACATTTCGATTATTTATATCTTGGTGATAGCCTAGACAATCTAGGGTGCATATTAGTCATAAAAGATAACGCTACAGCCTATGTTTGGTTAACTTCTCTAACTGAACCAAACGGAGAAGAAACAATTAAGGCATTACTTTCATGGTTTGATTCGTTTGGGGTAGTACCGACGTGTGTATCTGATCAAGTATCTCACTTCCAAAACTCCTTAATAAACTGTATCAAGAAAACCCTACATTCAAATCATCATTTCACCAATCCACATTCATCACAAGCTAATGGTGGAGTGTAACGCCTGTGTCGGGAAGTATTACGTCCTTGTAGAGCAATACTTTCGGAATTTAAAATGGCAACAAAGTAATAGCTGAAGTTCAAACTGCTATTCCAATCGGTATTAAACAGCTCTGTGCGTGAAATACTTGGAGTTCAAGAATCGATAACAGCATCCACAGGGTTACCCGCTGATAACCCATTAAGATTATTGCTAGCCCCCGACAACGAACAGATATTGCAATTACAGGACTTGGAGGAATTACGAAAAAAACATGGTCATTCGACGATATCGGCCCTTGATGAGATGTACAAGGACATCTTCTTACTCCACACAAAACAGCGTGATGCAAACATCAAACGGCACAATGCCAAGACCAATTTAAAATAGGTCAATTTTGTTGTGGGTGTTTTCGTCTTGGTAGCTCCTCGGAAGAAACAAAAACGTGGCGAATAACTAGATATCCAATGGCTTGGACCACAACACATCAACAGGGTTGACTCAGAATGGGTGTACCAGTTTCAGAATCTGATCAATCATGTACGCTCAATGGTACATGCAGACATACTCAAGAAGCATTCTGATGAAAAGTTGAAAGTAACGGAAGAATTATTATATGCAATAGACCACAACTAAATACTCTACAATACTATCACAAAATTACTAGCACTCCCGTTCAACACCGCAACCAAATCATTTCAGGTCCAAGCTCGTTGGAGAGGATTCGTAGATGAGGAACCGACTTTGGAATCACTCGAAATGCTTCACGAAGACATTCCAGAGATGTTGCGAAATTTTCTAAAAAATTACAAAAATAAGAAACTAGTTAAAGAAGCACGTCTCTCCTTACGTCGCTTGAGGGAAAGGGGGTGTAGCATTGTACTATACTGTAAAGGAGTTGTGTAATGCAAATGTCTCTCATAATCAATATTTTCACAACTCGAAGACAGAATCTCTGCTCTAGACATGAAACTATTTTGCATTTAACTGATGATGTATCAGGCAAGAGACATGTGTTATCGGTAGTCTGCACAAGACAAAGAAGACTTTTCAAGCTTGCTCGCAAATGTGAACGTTAATAAATCTGAATTTTTAGCTCCCAGAAACGACGAAGCACTACGATTTCATACATATATTTTTCGTCCATATCGGACAACGTCACCATTAATTACTGTCCAAACTGTTTGAGAAGGCTAGATGCATGTTCCCTTCCGAATTATCAGTGAAGAATGTAGAAATGACTCTCTGCATATTGCAAAATAGATTGAACACTGCGCTCGACGAGTATTTAAATTCATCCTTTAAACTCTAAACAGAAAATAATAAAGAAGAACTCACTCACGCTAGCTTTAGATGCAACTGTTGTTGTACTTCTTTCATCAAACTATACACATCTGTAGACTACAGACTGTAGTCAGTATTTATAGACTTCGAATAGTCTATAAATTTGCATTGCATTCTTTCAAATTATTGTTTGGGCTCTCACTGTCCAACAAGTAATAATCTTTCAATTATTTCAGCTCTCGCAATCATTCAATGTATTGGTTGGACTCTCACTGTCCAAACAATGCGTTTCACTCTTGTATCAAATCATATTATTCATAATCTAATTCAAATAGTGAAAGAAGCAAGTGTATAAATGAGCATGAAGAGAATAATGCAAATGCTGGAAGAAGCAAGTGTATAAAAGAACATAATAAGAATAATGCAAATGCTGAAAGAAGCAAGTTCATAAAAGAACATAAAAAATTATGATAAAAAATTATGCATAAATTTGACTTGGCAATAAATTTCATAATCTCTGCTCGATACTCAATGACAATCCTATGGATATCTCTGTTCCTTCACCTTCAATACTTCAGCATCGAATTCCCACTGTATCTCCATTTTTCAGAAATATCAATGGTTAAAAATTGGTACGATTGAAACTGGAATATGACTAAAATGTCATTTTCGCGAAAAGAATGGGACTTATTTGACTTTGGAACTGGAGTTCTGTTCAAAAAGGACAAATTTTACCGGTATCCAAAAATTCCGATACAGTTCCTACGAAAGCTCTAAATCCAAATCCCAAACAAAGCCAATTAAAGATTACTGTTCAAGGTTATATTTCGAATTACTATTACATAACATTCAAAGTAATCAAATTTAAACATATAAGCTTGAATAAACTGCAAAATAATCATAATCATATAGGTACTACTTCAATGATCTGGGCTCTTGAATGAATAGGTTACTAATATTGCAGCTGAAACAGTTCGTATGTATAATAGAAACTGGGATGTTTGTATTATTTTTCATTGCCAAGACCACTAAATTTCTATGTCCGGTGACGTTAGTCTTTTCTTCAATTACTATATAGTCTATGTAATTCAGAAATACTGATCTTCGAACTGAAATATGTCTATAAACCGCATTTAAATATATATATATTCATCCAAGACCTTCAACATTTACAAAATATTCATAAGAAACAATTAGAAATCCAAATATAAAGGAATAATAAAAATCGTTCATAAACAATGGAAACAGATTCCCAAGCACAAAAAGAACGAAAGGACCGTCAGATCTTCCAGAACCCCTTCCTCCGACTTGGAAGAAATATCGGCCAAGGATCCACTTTGAATGTGTACGAGTGTTTTGAACGACGCATTACTATTGGTGTTGAAAGTTTCGCAATTCATCCACCAGAAAGATTACGTGCAATCAAGCTCCAAACAGAGAACTTGGAAGAAAGTGTATTGGAAGCAGAATATGACGTCTACAGGATTTTGCAGTATGGTTCCAGTCCCGTAATTGGTATTGGAATATTATATGGTAGGATTAAAACAGATGAGTACGATTGCATTTTAATGCAATGTTTTGGATCATCGCTATATGATTTGATAAAGAATCAGACACAATCACTGGAGCGAGATGAGAATAATAACAGTAGCGATGATGACGATGATGGTGATGATGACGACGATGATGATGATGATGATGATGATGATGATGATGATGATGATGATGATGATGATGCTAATGATAGTGATAATGATTATTGTCTGATAGGACCGGCTGGAATAAATTTAATGGGCGACGATATCGATGACGAGGACGACGATGAGACTATGGGGTTTAGCACCATTGATTTAAAAACTATTCTTATCACAGCAATTCGTCTCATTGATATATTGGAAAGGATTCATGCCAAAGACGTTTTCCATATGGACATAATTTCGAAAAATGTTGTCATCAGTAGGCATCGAACGGATAAGCAATATATCTATTTGATTAATTTCAAGAGTTCTTATGTAATTGATAGACAGTATAGAATAAATATAGTAAATAGTGGTAATATCTGTTCGATTGTAAATTCGGGACATCAGCATAGTAATCCTATACACAATTCGCAGAGACTAGAGTATAGAAGTGCCGATTTCGGGGGTTTGTTGCTGACTCTGATGAACACCTACAGCCCGTTTAGGATGAATGAATTGAAAATGGAACGCCCTTCGGATCTGTTTATCAGGTTGGTACGTTTCAATAATGATACCAATAAGATGTTCAAGGGCTTTCCAGCAGAATTCAAAGCATTCTTCATATATTTTTCCTCACTGTGTAGGCATGAAATTCCAGATTACGATTTCATGAGGTTAATATTCATTAATGGATTGCAATCACGTGAACTGGGTGATGACGGAAACTTTGATTTCATATTTTCTGCTCGGTCGCAGCAGTAAAAGGGAACACATCATTCTAAACGAATCATCCAAAAGTAACTCGCTGAGACTGTGTGTCCAAAGTGTCAATTAGAATACGGCTTTGGAGAAAGAGACCAATTTTTTATCTTGAATTATATATATTATATGGAGAATAAAATTGAAAGTTTCTTTTCCAAAACAAACTTTTTGGAACAAAACATCGCTGAGAACAAGAACAAAATGGACGTCAGGTCAGTAATCAAATCAACTTCATGACGAGCAGTTGAAGCATTCGAAAATTTTATCAAATCTTTTCGTTTTCCTCAGTACCGTGAAGTATATAAGTACACATGTCAATATCAGTCAAGCCGATGAATTGCCGTCACAATAGCAGCCGTTCAGGATTTAAGCTGTACAAAATTCGTGGGCAGTTTTCCGTAAAACCATTTTTTTTGGTACACGTCAATGCCAAATCCAAAAGATACGAAATTGGACATGCTAAATTTCGTAGAGCTACAAAACTAATTAAATTCTATACGAAATTTTCGAATAGAATTTACTTACAGAATTACACTACATTGTCTGATGACTCAGTAGTTTTAGACGAAATTATGGAACCGAAACTATATCTGTTTCTTGATGTAACGCCTGGCCATTCCAACATGCCCATCATAGTTCCCATTTGCTCTTTCCCCCCTGTAATTTATGGACAGAAACAATGTTTCTGTATTACTGTACGGTATTGAATGTCATTCAATACCGTACAGTAAATAAATAATTCATTTTCGTAAACCGTAATACGGTTCATATGAAAGAAAATGTGACAATTTCGTGGTAAACTGTTTCTACGAAAAAGCCAACTAAAAACGATGCGAAATTCGTACAGCGAATATCCTCTAGTGCCTTACTCACAATGACGGATGCACAGCTTTCGAATTCAAGTGGAATGAGGTCCTCATGTCACTTGAATTTAAAAATTGTTTCCATCTATTTCAAAAAATGATTCTATAGATTATTGCTATACTCATATATCAGCGTATTGATAAGTACTCAAAATACCCAGAGGTTCAGGATGAGGTCTCTGCCATGTAATGTAATTTAATTGTCACACTGAACAAATTTCTCCCAGCTCACAGCAGATATTTTTTGACGTGCGGCTGTATCAAGACAGCACCCTTGAAGCTTTATTTATTTGCAGTGGAATAGCAGAATTAGTTCAACAGCCTTTTCGTCGAGGCGTCATCAGCTACTTCTTCTAATCATATATCAACAACGCTACCCAAGTGCCCAGTTTTCTTCTTTTTCTGCACGTGAATAGCTCTCTACAACGGCCTTTCTCTCGGTTTTACTTCCCTGGCAATAAAATGAAAGAATAATGAATTTCTATATTCATGTTGAGCAGCATTTAATAAAACAGAAGAAATATTTGATATATCTCAATATTGTATGGGGATCAAGAAAATAATAGATGCACCATTTTTCGTAACAAAAGGCATGTGATGAACTAGTCTTCTCACTTGCATCAATCTTGAATAATTGATGAAAATTTTTCTGATCCTTTAAACTATGGGATTATTCTTAATAGACAAATTCAATGCGCGAGAGAGAAGAACTTTACTCTGCTCTCAAGAATGACGACTTCGACTTGAAACGCATCACTACATAAATCAATCAAGCCTCACATCCACCTCCGCAGCCGCCACAGCCGCCACTTCCACTGTCAATACAGCCACCGCCATCACCACCGCCACCACCACCACCAGGTGACCCACTGCTTGGGGCATGATATTGTTTACGCTTAACCTTACTCGTATTGGTCGAACGAGTGGTGCCTTGAGTCTTGTTAGGAACGGTCGGCTTTGGAGTCGATTGAACACACCCCATGACGAAAGCAATACTGCCAATGGATAATCGTCTGAATTTTCAAGATTTTGATCACCAGCAGGTACTGGCATTAGCAAAATATTTGGGGGTTGTAGAGATGTGAAAAGACAGACTGCTGAGCTTGCACTGAAGATTGGTATTTATATATGAACTCTGCAATTCGTTTGGAACAATTTGCAGGAAACTTTCACACCGTTTATGTGATATATGTATTTATTTGTCACTTGTAATCGCTATGTCCGATTCCAGCAATGTTTCAAGGAGAAGAATATAAAGTTGACAATGCATAAAAATGGGACTTGAAATGCTCTGAATGATATTTAAAATGTTGTGCTTCAAATGCTATCTAATTTCAAAAAGATATATACAATATTGAAAGTTGAGAGAACAACTGACGACCAAATTCGGCGCTCTACTCGGATGCTTTGTAAGCATTGCTGAAATTGAATACTCTATTAAAACGATCGTTTGCGGTTCTCATCATTTCTTGAGGGAACGATACCACGAGTCTCAGCGGAAGCTCACAGAAACATATGCAGCTGTCGGGACCTGAACCCTGGGCTAAAACACGGGACCTCTGGATCTCTGTCCATAGCTATATACAGCTGAGAAAACGAATAGCAAATCCAGCGCTTTACAAAGATAGGTTGCAAGTATATCTGAAATTTTATAAAGCTAGTCCACACCACATGATGGCTTTGATGCTCACAAAAAGGAGGCAAAAATTTCAATTTAATTCCAACAATGAAATCATGCTGGTTCAACATTCATGTAATTCATCTTTCTTGATTCATATGTAATGGCTTTGTGCGATTCCTTTCAACATGCGTCAAGGGAAAAAATGGATGACCAGAAATGCTCATGAAATGCTCTGAAATTAACCTGAAATGTTTGGATTCAAATACTATCCAATTGAAAATATCCGTGTATATCTTCATATTGTATCATGTCTATGATGTCAAATTCAAAGCGAAAATTCTTATCAATTTTATCCCAACAGTGAATTTATGTAACCGAGTGTCGTTACACCTTGTAACCTTCGGAATGTGAGCACTTACATTAAATGCTTCAAATCTGACGGAGGAGAGGTAATTATCATTCAAATATAGTTTCGATCAATTACTTCTGAGTGCATTGTTGAATAAAAATATTTTGCATTCTAAAGCGGATATAAGTGCTTTTCTTTATGGACATATTCATGTTGTAGTAAAGTATTTTTGAGTCCTCAATCTAGAAGTTTCCTGTCGAAACTAAACAAGGATGTATGGCGTATTCAAATTTTCTGTTTAACTCCGAAAACGAACCGGACTGCAAGGAAAGTGGTTTGTAAACTCTCAAAGGGTGGAAACTGATAGAAGGGGAAAGCCTATCTAGTTTATTTTACAAATAGGGAGGAGAGAGAAGAACATAAGGATGAAACTCTTATATACTCAAATACAAAGTTCCCTCCTGGTACTTACTGAAATTTAAGCACAAGTAATGTGGCTCGATGTAGACTTCCATAAAGGTGGTTCACTACTGAAAATCGTATCTCCTAAATGTGATACGCGTAAATGCTTACAGTAATTATTTCGTATCCACGAAATAATTTGGGTTGTCATTTCCAACAGAAACAGCTTCGAAAATAAGTACATTTTTAAATGAAAATAAAGTTTGCTGATCTCAGTTCGATCTCTAGTGCACTTAAAAACAGCATAGTCAATATATTTTAATTTGAAGCAGAGAGTAACGATTTATGTTTGCGCAGATATAGAAACTGATATTGTAAATTACTGGACTTTTATCAATGCGCAGCGTAATTACATTCAAACATAATAACGAAAAAGAACTTAACAATTGGAGATGGCTGTCCACGAAATATGGAATGGAAGAATCTTTATTTGTCCTCCTGAAGTTAACATCATTGCAATACAATGCAATTTCCGACGTAGATACGGCCTTCGACGCTATCAAATAAGGTAACGTACATTTATGAATTTTTCAGCACGTCTTCACAGTCGCATAACTCTGTATATAAATGTTCGGGTACTTTATTTTTGAAACGCTGCATAGACTTATTTCTTGCATGGTACTTAGGAGTCTACTTTCGTCGTACTGTTTGATCTATTTTCGAATAGCGTTATTTGAATCACCCGAAAATTATATTAATCAGCTGCAAGGGAAGTTACATATCTTAAGCTCGATTGTACAGAATATTACAAGTTTCAATTTGCTTTATGTCTAAATAGTCCCTTTTCTCGATTCTTTCTCGAATGTCACAAATACACCGTCTGTATGTAAAGCTATTCTTTATTAACACGTAATGCCAGTATGCTCTCACGGTGAAACGATATTGTCCAAATTATGCGAAATAACACTAAAAGCACAGCTATTTTATAATCTAAATAGAATCCATGTGCGCAATGGTATATCAGATATAACCATGGAGTCTATGGTTATTTTTGACGCCCAATACAAAACAATTTTTATTTGAAAAGACGCAAAGAAAGTACATCTGAATAATGGAGGACACGAAAGTGGATGAGAGCCAATCGACTGTAGAAAGCTCCCTGTAATAAATTTTAGATATGTAAGTTTGATCAGGTGAGTGTATAGAGGGGTCCGTCTGAGTCACGTCGTGTTGGGAGGTTGGTGCTACTGTATTGGCGATGTTTTGATGTTCATTAGACTGTACTTTTCAAGCTGTGACGCTTGTCACTCTGTCAGATATTTGTTGGTCAAGCTGAGTATTTCTTGTTGCAGAATTTTTGGATCAGTGGTTTTTTGATGAGTTTGTGGAGATGAACTATCATACAACTGCGAGATGAACAAGGAAATATTTCAAGACTTTGAAAAAGGAATTCGAAAGGTTTGAACAACATGTAAATGGTGGTGATGAAATAACCATCAGCTACGTTTTCTTTTTGTATCCTATTATGGATTGCAGATATTTAAACAATTTCTTTGGTATAGCGGTTGTCGCCTACATTAATAAGTTTTGGCGGTGACTTGAAAAGGGGATAGTTAGCCTCAACCTTCTGAAGAGTTTCCATTATAGTAAAATAATTCCCCTTTGTAGAGAAAATCTAGATCTAAAATCCTTCGCATTAAAAACTCCACGCTTAATCTAAATCGCAATTATCCCATTAAATTAAATATAATGTAATCTATAACCTTTCTGTAGCTAAAATTGGAAGATTACAGATTACATCTCTGCCTACAGTACAAAAATGATACATTACAGTAGCTTCTAAATTATTCTTGAATATAGCAGTGGTGTAATCCGATGTTGACCTTGCTGGTCGACATCACATCGGTTCACTATTCGCTACCTCCTTCTATTGACGCCCAAAGAAATGATATTCAGGAAGTATGTTATTTTCCACAATATATTCCAACTATATATCGGTGACAGTTCCATCTTAATCATCGAAATTTCTTGTTGGTTGCAATATTGCGCCATGTCTTGTGGCACCTTTCACCAACACGAGAAACTGGAATCTGCTTCCTATTTTTCTGTGGCTCAGTATCTTGTCTACGACAAATTATTCTCCTATGATAGTTGCTACTGGCGCAAAAGAGTCTTGTCCTGGTACTGCTATGTCTTTTGGCTGTTCATTGTATGATTTTCTGTGACATACATGGATAACTTGATGAATTCCAAAATGATTCAACAGGGTTAACCGAACAGAATTTTTGCCGATCAATTCTGTCACTACAAATGTTCCAAATCTCTTAGCACTAAGTTTCTGTGATTCCTGTGACTTCTCAAAGGAATCCTTGAAAAGGCTCTTGTTGAACCAGACCTGTGAACCAACAATGTACTGAGGAGTTTTACACCTTCCTGAAGCTTCAGCCACTTGGCGTGACTTTACAAAAGGTAGGAATACTTTCCATCCTCTAAAGCTTCTTTGATAATTGGTTTCAACTCCTCCACGCCTTGTACTAGAATACTCGTCGTCAACAAGAGATCAAATGGTATCTTAGGAGTCGATTCAAGATCCATCTCAAATGGTGACATTTCTGTTCCTTAAAACACATTTGAGTTATACGTAAACTCTGCAGCTGGTAGAAGCTCATCCCAATTATCTTGATGATACGTACAGTAACATCGCAGGTAATTATATACCATTAGATTCATAATCTCTAACGCGCCATTCGTCTGTGCATGTAGACTTGTGGACATATTCAGCTTGACTCCGCTCAATTCCATTAGTCCCTTACAGAACTCGAATGTGAACTAAGGATGGCCATCAGATACAATTTTTCAGGTCAACCACGGTGCTTTAAAATATTCAAAAAGAATGAATTTGCCACGTCAACGGCTGTATCCATATCTTTGCTCTTGATAAAATTGAATCTCATGGTTAATCTATCTACCCAAGTAGTTATAGAACTATAACCATCTTTAGTCTTTTGAAGTCAGACAATAGAGTCTGTCGTTAGTGATCCCTATCTTCTGTTACTCATTTAAAGAGAACTGGGCTCCGTCAGAGTCTTCTGGTTGGAGTCGATGTACTGTTGACACTTCAAAAATCTATCGACATATTTCTTCACATCTCGGCTCTTATGTCTGCAATGGAAGTTTTCCAGCCGTACCAATGTCTTTGAAAACCCAAAATGGTCTCCAAGTTTAGAATCATGTGCGATCTGCGAAACTGATGAAATGGTTCTTCTCGGTACACAAAGATTTTACTTATACGGTATATTTTCCATTCCATACAAACATCGGCACGATCTTTTCCAACGTGTGTTTCACTTTCAACTCCTCAGGTCCTTCACCTCTTATTTCTTTCGCAACGAATTCAAAGAACTTGTCTTGTTCATCAATCAATGGGGCCCTCAAACAAATGAAAGGAACTTCAATATAATTCACATTGATATATTCAGGTGCATGAGCTGATCTCGACCGAGCAACCTCCACAACATGTATCTTTCCTGGTTTCACAATAACTGGAAATATGTCAAAATTTCCGAGCGTCTCAAGTCAAAATGATTCAGTTCTGCTGAGGTTATGTTTCGTAAAGAAATTCTTCCATACTTGATTGTCAGTGATGATTTCAAATTCAATTCCTTCAAGATAACATTTGAATCTCTCGATAAATCTAATCAAGCCCAGGAGCTCACGGGCATTAGCCGTGTAGTCGGTTTCGGAAGGTGAAAGCTATTTAGAAAAGAACGCTATTACTCTTTCCCTTTCATTCTCATCCAATTGTCTCAATGTTCCTCCAACAACACTTTGAGATGCATCAATATGACCTATAAATGGCTTCTTCCAATTTGGAGCAGCAAGAATAGAAGAATTCGTGATTGATTTCTTCAGTCTTTTGAAAGATTCCTGAACTTTTCTGTCCCAGACATTGAATCCAGATTCTTTCTTCGTAGGGTCCGTCAATGGGGCGGCAGTCTTTGTAAATTCTGGAATAAATCTTCGAAATAACTGTAAAAATCCAAGGAAGCGCCTCAAATCCGTTGGAGATCCTGGATTCGGCCATGTCATCAATATATCCACCTTATCAGGGTTAAATTGAATGACGTCCTTTCAAACAAGAAGTGCAAGAGTGTCAATCTTGTCCTGCATGAAGTCGCACTTTTTCGGACAAAATTCCTTCAATCTTTACAGGATTATATTCATATGCTTATAGTGACTTTCTTTTTCCTTACTAAAATGAGAATACTGTTCATTTACATTACTGGGAAGTCATCAATAGAATCATGAAATATATTCATAAGCCATTGAAATGATGCTGGTTCGTTGAATGAACCCATCAGAAAAACTAGGTACTAAAGCTGTCCGTACTTCGTATTGAACGCAGTTTCCTCAATGTCTCCAGGGTTCATCAGAATTTGATTAAACCTATCTTTTAAGTCTATTTTTGAGAAAACGGGAGCCTCACCAAGTAGATCGAACATCGGATCCGTTCGTGTGAGAGGATAATTATTCTTCTTGGTTATGTCGTTTAGTGAAAGATAGTCAACAACACCATGCATGCGTCCATTCTTCTCATTTACAAAGAGAAGGGGCGCTCCATAGGGTGAATTTCTCTGTATGATCTTTCCGTTCTTCATCAAAGATTCAACAGAATCTTTTGTATCATTCAATTCTATTGGTGATAACTGAAACAGAGGTCGGTGTGGAGACCTGCTCTCAGCTTCAATTTTAATTTCATGGCCCACAGGTCTATTTGGAGGTAACCCAGCAGGAATATCTTCTTGAAATAGGTTATCCTACCTTTTCAATATATTTTCAAGGTTCATGTCTTTGAATTTGATTGTCTCGTCCTGCACGACTTTCACTCCATTAGCATGCACTAATTGATAAACCTGGAAGCTATCCGATTGTGACTTTTCAACATCTGACGAATCTTTAAATTCCTAAGTTCGTTACTTCCACAGGTGATTCTTCTTCATAATCTAGTTCAGCTGAAAATTTCACTTCTCTGAGGTTTTGAATCCGCTTGTCGTAATTGATTTTTGGATTGTTGGCAGCATGGCCATGGTATACCTAACAGAACATCATATCTTGAGTCAGCAACGACCCATTTCGATTTGTAGGTATGAATACCAATTTTTATTGTTCCATTGAGAACCACCTTCGAAGAACTTTCGTCCGAACCTTTTCTTGAATTATGAATGATTACTGTTTCATTTTCAACTTTAAAACAATGCCGGTGTGGATCTACGAGACACTTTGATATAATATTCGTACTACACCCATCGTACTTCAATATTCTGACATTATTATCATTCAAAGTCCCATTTGGAATAAGGAGGGGCTATACTGGCATAGATCCTTCAGTAGGAGCGTTGTCAACATGATCACGATAAATTTTATTTGAGGTAAATTCCGCAGAGACGTTGAGAACATTTCGATTGTTCTCTTCTCGCAGAAGCTTCACTTCTTCATGTACTTCTCTGATCTCACTGATCAGACCGCCAATTGCACTCTCATCAGGTCCAACTGGAGTTCTTTTCCCTTTTTTGTTGGACCCGTCCTTTTTCCAAAATATGCCCGGAATGAGAAGCATTTTTCACACTTTTAGCATTACTATATCTCACCTTATTCTTATCACCATCTTTCCAAGGTCTACATCTCTCGGTGTGACACAGAAAGCATGTATCGTTATCGATGTCTTTCTGTCTTTGAGATTGAGCGTAAGATCCTCGAAGATTTCATTTAAACGATCTTCCTCAGTAGTGTATTTTACTCTCAAGATTACCCATATCCATAGGTACTGGTATTGAATTTGATGGCCCTGGACCAAGTGTGCCGAACAATCCTGCTGTATTTTTTGCAATATCAACATTAAGTGCAATTAGAGCAGCAGAATTCATATTTTCCGGTCCTTCGTTTAGTACATCTAACCTTATTTACGGCTTCAAACCAGCATTGAATATGTCTAGCTTCTTATCCTCACTGATGTCTGGTATGAATATGACAATATTTCGAAAGTCCTTGAGATAGGTAGAGACGCTAGCCTTCTGTTGAAGTGACCTCAGTTTATCTCTGGATTGATGTTTACTATCTTACGGAATAAAATATCTTCGCACAATGCTTTGGAAATCAATCCATTCACCCGGGGTCTGTCCGGATTGCACAAGCATAAAGCACCAAATTTGCATCATTTTCCTTCATCAACGTTGATGAAAACGATATTTTTATCTGGTTTGTGATTTGATTTCCCACATTACTGAACTGAACCAGATTACGATATGCATCAACTTGATACAGCCATGCGTTAACACTCAACACATCACGACGACCGTCAAATGCCGGTGCTTTATTTGGATTTATTGTAGCCATTATTCAACATAAACATTCTGACTATAGATATATCTGTTCCGGATATCCCCACTAGTATTCAATTTATACGGATTCAGTGCCCTTTCTACATAAAATATACAAATTTCTTTGACCAACCTGCGACAAGCAGTGGTATTCCCAAGTATGTCAGTAGCTGGATTTACCCTGACGTGTTACTCGAATGCGTGACACGGTCGGTCCACCTAGGTAACAGCCAACAAGTGGAATAGGATTATATGAGGATACGTGTAAGCTTAACCACGGCTTGGAAAGATTATACTTACTCCTCCACATGTATAGTAGAACTGTACAAGTAGATAGACTCAGTAGCAAAGGCTCTGGTGCCCCCGGCAAATAGAAGACAAAGACTCGAAAGTGGTGCAACCAGTGAAACCGTTCGTTTGGTCGAGTGGTTGTCATCTACGTCAATAAGTTTAGTGGTAATTTAAGAAGGGTAGGGTTAGACTCAACCTTCTCAAGTGTTTCCTTTTATAGTAAAATAATTCCCCTTTGTAGAGAAAATCTAGATCTAAAATCCTTCGCATTAAAAACCCTACGCGTAATCTAAATCGCAATTATCCAATCAAATTAAATGTAATGTAACCTGTAAGCTTTCTGTAGCTAAAATTGGAAGGTTCCAGATTACATCTTTGGCTACAGTACTAAAATGATACAGTACAGTAGGTTCTAAATTATTCTAGAATACAGCACATGATGTAATCCGATGTTGACCTTTCTGATCGACAACACACCGTTACATACATTTTGTAGAATGACTGTATTAACAATTGCCATCTTTCGATTCCAAATTGAGATACATTACATTTTTGTCCTACTATTTTCTAATATTATGTATCCCGTTTGGCATATTCATGAAACATGGCCTAATTTTAGTACCAAGCTCACTAAAATGGTCCTTCATAGACTAACTGTGAAGGTGATCACTGGTAGACGGTTTTTTGATAAAGAACAGTATATATACTCGTCAGGGTGAAACTCCCTGAAGAATATAAGAAAATGAATTAACCGATTGATAGGCAATTGAATATATTATAACAGGTGATTTTATAAAATCTAAGTGTATTGCTAATAACGAACGTGATACAGCAATGGGCAATTCCATGGATGAAAGTGATGATGTTTTATTGCAGAGCAATTTAATAAATTGGAATGGATTTTAATTTACTGGACCATGCGACCATGTAATGTGATGTTAACTATTCCGTTATAGTTCAAAATTGTTAAAGTTAAAATTGTTAAAGTTTTCGTTATTTTCAAGCTGAAACTTTCAAAAATTTGATATGTCTGTGAGAGTAAGGAAAGGGGACATATTTCGAAAGAGCTGAGAATTTCTTATATTAGAGTTAGTGACGTATAGAAAATATAACTAGATAGTTGGGAGGGGCCTGTTAGAAAATATAAATCGGAACAGCCATGTCTCTTATGAAACCAATCTATGTATATATAAATTTTAAATTTTAAAACTCTTATAATGATGTTTTGGTCAGTTGGAAGAAACTGTCTAATCGACATGTTTTATGAAATATCCGATAGTTTACAGATCTTTATTAAAAACGAGAGTTGGCAACTGAGGTAACAGAAACTTTCAGCTGGAAGAGTGGATGAATTTGTAAATTTTAATATCGTTCATTTATTTTGAAATAAGTGCAAGATATGGCAGTCCTCATTTTGAACGAAAAAAAGTACAGCAATGGGTGACACATAACGGTGATGTAACCAATAAAAAGAAACTGAAGGAGAAATGAATGAATTGTGAACAGCTGTAAAATAATCAACAATATCGGATTATATGAAGAGGAAAATGAATTTAATTGAAGAGAAGAGACAGGAAAGAAAACATTTGTCATATGCATCTCGGAATGATATGAAGCATATCATGTGATAGCCTCAAACTATACAGTATGGGATGAACTATGTTTTTAGAGAAAAAATTTGCTTCTCAATAATGGGCGTAGAATGTACCATACTCCAGCAGGAAGTCAGACAATAACCACAGAATGCCCCCTTTCTAACAACAAAGTAAGGGAAGACCATAAAATAGAAATAATTTCAAGTGCAAACAAGAGGTCGTGAAGTACCATGAATACGATCACCACCATGGATTCCACGAATTTCAAACCGAATTGTCAACAATGAGGTCACATCCCACCAATTGTAAATCCTCAAGTCACTGCTCCTATATTACAGACACATCTACAGGCAAGAGAATGAGCATTGAAAGGAAAGAAAGGACCAAAATATGTAGTCACAATCGCAACAGATCCGTTTCAGACATCGAGAAGTGCGAATCAACAGTTGGCACATACCAGCATGGTGATCGAACACATATTCAAGCGATGAGGTGTGGGAAAGGAGAGCTTAACCCCTATTTCTGTCAAACGATATATTTCGGAATGCGGACTTAAGATTTTGTTAGATGGCTTACATATAAAGTAATGGGAGCTCTTGAAACCAGTATTGGTGTTTGCGTCAATGACACAGCAAAGTCTGGAAAGCATGATATTTGTGTCCCGAAGATGTTGAGTACCAGGAAATGGTTGTTGAATTTAATAATTAAATGTATCACCTTTCGGGGGTTTGAGGAATTTTTGAAGAACCACATCGTGCTTTACACGTCCTCTTCTAAATTGGTACCTTTTTGGAAAAAGACAATTTTGGGAGATGATTTGTGTTATGGAAGCACGTACGAGCCATCGAGACAAACAAGTGAAGAATACAATAAGTAGTGGTACATCTCAGCTGTTGTTATTTTTTATTGGGATACAGTGCTCCCCCGTTAATAAAACCGGGTGGTTCAAAGTCCCCAACCCGTTGTATTATAGGGCTGAGTTTACTAAGGGGCGACCAATAATACGGTGAGTGGCCACGTGTTCACGTATACAGCCATAGAATGGGACTCTTCGTGAACGGCTCGTCCAATTTATCGAGTATGTAGTGAACCGTTCAAGTAATAGAACCGGTAATGTAGATAAAGGAAAAGATACACTGAAGAAAGGAAAACCTACAAATAAATCATCTGGCCACTTCATGAACATCTGACTCATCCTATCGTCTGGCAAGACTTTATGAGAAAATGCAGACTACATTAAAGAAGCGGTGAAAAACGGCAGGAGCTATGAAAGTGTCACACACCATTGATTTTCGCATCAAAGCAATTGAACATTATGACAACACGGAAAATTCATCAATGGAAGATATGGTAGAACTGTTTAAGGTCAACATCAATTCTTTCAAATCGTTAAATAAAACGAAAATTATACTCCTCGGCGACCATAAAGACGATAAAAGAGCGCTCGCCCGTGTACCACATAATGCTGAGTTTGAGAAGGACCATCTCAAATTTATCTCATTTGCACGAGAAATCGGCTTCCTTTGACCGGGGCGGTAATACTATCAAAGGCTTGTATGCTACACACTGTATCCCCGAGGACTCATTACAGGCCAGAAGAGGATGGTTGAACAGGTTTGTAGGACGTCAGGACATTAATAGTGTTCGCCTTCATAGTGAGAGTGGAAAAGTGGATCCATAAACCGTTCAAACAGAAATGCTGGCGTTCTGCAAAGTACCCGGAAAGTAGTAACCGTCATGTATTTAAATTCAGAATGAAAGCAGATTAGTATAGCAGTTGCTGCCAAAAATCACGTTCCTGGCACGAAAGGACACTCGTGAAGAGGCTAGAGGTGAGAAGGCCATGAAAGAAAAAGCCGCATTACGTTCCCGATGTGTACAAATGCTGATGGCAGTAATGTTCTGGACTGCATGGTCATAGGTAAGGCAAAGTGTCTGGATGATTTTGATTTGGCCAAAGCGAATGACAAAGTTGGAAAATTCTATCACTCGCCTACACACGCACGAATGAATGGAAAGATCTTCGCACACTACTTTTAAAAGATCTTGTACCCTGCTTTGTGATGTAGAAGAAGTTCTGCTGTCTTCATGACCGTTGATAACTGCAGTGCTCATCGGGAATCTCTCACCGATCTTGAAGGAGTCGAGTATGCATTTTTTCCACCTGACGTTACCTCTGTTTATCAGCCGATGGATTAGGGAATTATAGTAGCTGTGAAAAGACATGCCAGGGAAAGTCTGCTCAACCAAGTGAGAGAACTAATGCCAAATAGTGAAGAGCTGTGCGAAATCGGAAAGCTGCAATGCGCTGGAACTGCTGGTCTAAAGTATGGTTTTAGATCCCATGTCCTGGATTCCATAAGAATGATCCAATATGGTTTGAGAAAGTTGACGCAAAGGGGCGTCAAAAACTGCTGGATTCTTGCAGGTATTTCGAATAAGAAGCAGATTAAGGCTGTCTATCTGGCTTGTGGAGATGATTGTCCTCAAGATTTTTCGAGGACACCAGGCACACTCGACGAGTCGTTGACGATAGAACAAGATTCAAGAACGATGGTCGGCACGTTAGGTCAACTGATGGAAGGTGGAAATTAATGGCAAAGATATGAGTGAACTAAAGAGATGCAGAGGGAGGAAACAGAACTTTTCCAGTCTTTACTGGAGTCTTTGCCTAGTAGCAGCTCGACGGGAAATATTATAAATCCATCTTTAGAATTGGTCATGGGGAAATGGATGGTGGATCTGACCGAAGGTTAGAAGCAGCCAGCTGAGACAGAACTATAGGACCCTGAGATGATCGTGGCTGCCGCGGACAATTCTCAAAACGAAATAGACGTGGTGGAAAGGGAACGTTCAGTTAGAGAACAAGTTGTAGAGGTGGCGGCCACAGTCGACAGTGAAGCTGCGAAGAAAAGCAGTTCTTACCAAAAGTTGTAAGAGAAAGCTGATTGGCTTCGTGTCACTCTGGAAGAGAGGAAAAACGTGGCCTCAAGACAGAGATACAGGTTAAAAATGGTCGATTCGTTTGGCTTGCTATTAATGCAAAACGACTTTCTGACCCAAGGATAGACAGACGACTGTGGTAGACTTTTTTCTCGAGGAAGCTAAAGGTTGAGACACGTTTTCCATGTGTTATCATACTGTAAGAAAAAACCGGTTTTGGACTTTTTATGAGTCACTCTTCGTTTGATATAGTTCTACAAAAGGGTTGGGTTTTTTAGCGAGTCGGGTTTTTTAAACCCGGGTATATTAAAGCCGATACGTAATTGATGTTGAAAAACATGAGGAATCTCTTATCAGAGATTGAAAAGGTTTTGATACACTAACACCATTACCTGAGACTTTACCAGTATATGGTTCGATCAATTTCTGATAAAAATGTGCTATAATTCTGACTATGATTTAAAGAAGACTCACATTTCACTTCAGAGATCACCAGAAATTGACTGCGATAAATCGAAGAAGGAAATGTTGTAATCAGTTGCACATTACAAAGCGGAAACTGGAGAGATATTTAATTTAAATAAACGAGATGAACAACTGTACTACATTATTGAAGAAACGTTCCATTATGGTATGTTTGAATATGTCTAGCTGTTGGTATTACGAAACTGGATGTTGCTCCTTCTCCGTTAATGGAGGAATGTAATGATAGAGTAGTTGAAATATTCGGTGAGATTTAATATATCATACCAGAAATAGAAAATACGGAAATGCAATGGGAAAACAGTTTGAATAACCAAGTGGAAGAATATATGAGAGATGATATGTGCTCTGATTTGGTGTGGTGGTAAAAACGAATGGGTAATTTTCGTCACCCTTCACTTACAGAAATCCGATTTCAGATACCAGAAATGCTGCCAGGGTATTTCGCAGGTCCTAACATGGTTATCAATTAATAGCAAGAACATAGTGTTAGAGAATGAAAAGAACCAAATGTAAGAGCAGTTATCTGAGATGGAAAATACTTAGCAGAATATCTCTTCTATATTGAAATATTTTAAATTTAATCGTGAGAGTTATATTAATGAATTGACTGCTTTAGGAGGAATAGTACACATGGCAGAAGCAGTATTATCCGACCGGAATGACCAATTAATGCAATCCGATCTTCTCTTGGGAACTCACACCACTAAGATTTGTTCACGAAATGGTAAAAAATAATTTGTAAAAACCAAAATGTTACTAATTTACTCCCCAAATGATTTATTGGTTGCCAAAAGGAATCATATATGTTTCATAGAGAGAAAATATCAAAAGGGCCATTTATAATTTTGGTTTTTCTTAAACGTTTTGGGGTATTCCAGAAGCATTAATACATCTTACTTCCTCATTCCACTTGAATTTGGAAATAGTTTCCATCCGTTTCTACCAACTATTCTACATAAATTGGTATACTTCTAAATCAGCTTATTTGAAAGTAATGAAAATTACAAGAGGTTAAATCTCTTGCAACTTACACAGATATCTTTTGACATGCGTCCTCTGGCACCAAAAAAGAAAACTAATAGACTTATATTTTCCGTAGAATGGCATAATTAGCTGAAAAGCGTTTTGGTGGAGATATCATCAGCTGCGTTTTCTATTCGTATATCAATGATACTACCTGAATTCCCACTTTCCCTCTTTTGTGTGCATGTGAATATGTCTACGACTGTGGATGTAGTTGAAAACGGGGTAGTAAGAATTACAGTAGAATTAGATAATTGGATGATTGAAGAAGAGATGGCAACGTAATTACAGTGTGTGAAACTAATCAGGATCGATGGTTCCTGATTAGTTCACACATTGTAAAGACTAGACGAGATTTTATTTCGAATAATTGATACCTCTTTATCAAGTAGAGTGAACAGACATAGATAATATATAAAGAAGATTTGAGAAAAGAGATTGCAGGATTACATCAATCTATTTTTACACTGTCGGGAGCATTTGTTGACTATGAAAGAGGGTAGGTATCAAAAATACTAAGGCAAAATAGATGAGAGAAATACCTCTGGTTAACAGGACAGAGTAAAACGTAAAAAGTGAGACAAATGAAAACGCATAGTGAGATGGAATGGAATTATTAATCAAGACATAGCCGTAATACAATATTTCAAACACGAAATAAATAGCCCAAAGTTTTAGTTTAACACGGTGATGTATTTTAGATCAGATTTAGATGCATCTACTGTAGAAATAGATCAAGAAATAATCAGAAAACAGTAAGAGACCAAAATTCTAGATCATAGAAGTTTTATGTCAATCCCTTTTCGAAAAAGCTTCAACCAAGAGAGTGAAAATTTTGACAAGATTCATGGATAGAGAGATCAATTGGAATACGTTCAGTGTGTATCAGCATTTTTCAGTCTGACACAAAGTACTGTATGTGTTAGCACTAGGATCTGTTATGTTTATAGACTGAGATATCTGGACGATCTCGTCTACATTTCCAATCTCATATTGATACCGAACGAAAGTTTCATTAGATTATATGGGTCTTCCATTTGCGTTTTGGTGAGTTGAATGATATGTATGGAGATCTTTAGTATATACTATTATAATGAGTACATCTGGTACCAATAAAAATGTAGAGAGAGCAATTTTAAATGTCTCGCCCTCATCTATCGCTTATGATGCTTCGTGTATTTATACAGTAGTAATTGTCTGACAGAGTTTTTCTATTTGTTCGAAATCCGTGAAAGAATATGATGTATCGAAGGTTTACAGAGTGAAAAAATTAATAATCCAGAAATGTAGGAAACATGACCATGATGAAATGATCAGCCAGCATCACCGAATATTTCAATTTAAAAAGTCAACTTTCCCTTTCGAGGTTTAGGAAATGATGTATTAATGTAAAGCTTTCTACCACTTTTGCTGCATTTTATTGAGTATTCAAAATTGAAACCTGCGTACCGAGTATTCTTTGTTGAATGAAGATTCTGTAAAATAAGCAGAAGTAGATGCTGCTACATTAAGCCAACCTAAAACGTAATTGAGATATTTAAACCTTGATTTATGGATTGAAGTTTACACTGAATCACATTCTTGTTGATGACAGGTGTAGCGGGATATTGTTCCAGTGCCGTCCTTTTATCGTCTGTGTTTATTGAGCACGAATAATCTTCATTCTGAAATATGTTCATACCATAAAATCTCGGATTTCCAGTACCATGAGCTACTGTACCAAATAAAAATACCTTATGAAATCCGATGAGAAACTTCTTCATGAAACCAATCTCACAAGTTACCAATATTTCATTGCCAATATTAGCGAAAAGTAAAAGTACAGATCTTTTCCTATTGTGAAAAATAGCTGCGGGATTACCTGACACTACTTTAATTCCAGTTGAATATCAAGTAAATCAGATTCATATGTTCATCTGTAGTTTGACTTGACTAAGCCATATGCTGCTGTCAATAATAACCAATAGAATTATTTGTCGAGACTATCACATAGAGTAATAACATAGAAATCGGGTTGTTCTTGTCCATTATTAAAAAAGTTTCGTTTACATCATCTTTTGTTACACGCCAACAGATAAAAGATCCAATTGATAAAAAAACTCTCACCCCATTTGGTTAGCACATCTTTCAATCGGATATCAGAAATAATTTTATTTGATCATCATTACCATGGTCTAAATCCTTCTCTTCAATTATGTTTAAATAGTTGTCGTCATTGACATTAATTTCAGAGAAAAGAAATCATGAGGCTGCTGAAAAGGCTGGAAAGTGCGGTGTTTGGTGTATGTCAACATGAAATTGTAGTAAGAAGGGGGCTGGAACTATGGGAAGTGACATATCACGCGTATCAATAGTACATCATTGAAAATCAGAGTCATGGAAAAGGTGATAGTAGACTGGGAGTATGATATTTTTCAATACATGTGACATAAAAACTAACATTATAATCAGGGGACTTCCCTAATTTGAAATTGTTCATGAGCAGGGAGACATCTGTCAATCAGCTCCATTTTAGATAAGATTGGTATTGTGCCATCCATACGAAATTAAGTGTAATCCTTTTCTTTTACATATCGTTACATCATATACAACATAGTCGCAGTCTGAGTGAAAACCAACAGACGAATTTCCGATTTATTACATTCCTCCAGCACAAGATCTAGTACATTTACTTTCCCAGAACGACGAAAATTCCTATAGTCTACACCATCCTCATCATAATCATCATCAACATCACTTATTGTCGGGTCGGCCTCAGAAGCTGATTCCTTTCGAAGGACCCATTGCTTTCGAATACACACTTCCTTCGTTATCATTGTTATGTATTGGGATGTCACAATGCTCACAAATGTTACGAAAAGATGTGATTGCCTACAGAAAGTTAAGACGACTGCTGAGAACTTGTTTTACGAATCAAGAGGTGGGAAAGTCTTTATACTTTTCATTTCACGTTGTTCGCTTGTTAACTTGACTAACAATATTTATTCATTATTCTCTGGTAGTTGTTTGGAAACATCTTTTTTGAATCGTCTTAGTAACTGAGGGGATACCATGCCTCCTAACGTGAGTGAACATTTTTACGCTGTATGTACCTACGTACCGGCTACTAAGTGCCGTAATGCAATTTCTGTATCTTTCAGTACAGTCATCTTTCATTTGTGTTCATATTGTGTAACGATTATCAATGTTAGTGATGACAAATAGAGGGTATGGAAGCAAGGTGAATGACAATGGGACAATTGGGCGTGTGAAAACAGAATTAATGACAATGAGAGGTATGAAAAATAACAACGTGCTCGTAGTTGGGTATGAATTTATCAGAAAAAAAGTTTTAATTTTGATACACATTTAGATGTGTGAGATTGAACATGTCATACGCCTTCTCTCACGAATCTCAATTTTTCATACTTCTGATATGTAACTTTCCATAGTGTCAGCCTCCTTCTTACTGCACTCTCATGATGCCATAAACCCAACACCGAACTTCTCAAGCTTGTCAGCAGCCTGAATGATGAAATGACTCTTCATCTTGTAAATAGTGTCAGACGATATTGCATTTGAGTTGCAAAGTAGAACTGACTCATGTATTGCAGATACTTTTCTTGAATTCATTTTCTCCATTAATATACGATTTTATAAGCACTGGTTGCTGAAACCTTTGAGGGCAATGACGCATAAAATACTTATTGCTAGTAGAATATCATCTAGAACTTGTTCCAATTTAATTGTAGCTTTGGCTCTACTAAATATTGACGAACACTTGAGAATGTCAGGCTGACTCCAATTTTCATTTTCCAATCTTATAGATATTGTCACCGTCGCCATAATGAATTTCACGACCACTATAGTTTTCTGAATACACAATTCCAGGATAATACCTTCCTCCTAAAGGCTAGTATATCCTTATCCGATCTCCAATATTTATATCACCAGTATTTAAATTTTCCTCTACAGTAAGTGACCTACTTCAGACATAGTACATATCAATGGCATATGTAATCATCGTGTGAGATAGTAGTTGATGCAGCAGTTGAAACGAATTTCATAGCCATTTACAGTAGAATTGTGACGATATTCTGATCGTCACAGTTGATGTAATTAGGGTGATTTATTTGGATGAACGGTATCATATGTGTCTTTTGTGCTAATTATGAGCATAGCTTTCCGCTTTACCAGAGCAGTCTCAGGAGAATAAACCAATTCACGGAAGATTAGTTTCGGCGTACGGTAGACTAAGAGTTACTTGAATCAATTTATATAGTCGTTAGATATTTTCAATGACGAAATTACATCAGATCCATAAAGGTAATTCGAAAAACTGATATGAGTGCCAATATCAATATAATGGTGGACGGAAATGAATGTTCCAGACGAAAAAATATGGACCAAATGAGCTCTTGTTTTTATCTCAAGAGTATTCTTGTGATGCTTACAATATGGCACCGGCCTGAAGTAAGTTAAATTTCAATTTTGGTGTTGTGTAAACTCCCTGTTTTCAAAAGCTTGAACTCGTTGCACTGAGATTAGAGACCAGGATTGGGTAATCCGAGTGAATGCCAATAGAAACAATTCTTGAAACGTATTACATATTGGACAGGACATACTGCAGAGAATCAAGAGTGAAAATCCATAATGTGGAAGAGCCACATATGGTCCATATAAAACTGATCTATCATTAATAAATCAATCAATACCCGATTCAACGAACCAAGCACCACCTGCCAAGAGGGCCGCAGTGTGGCAGATGAAACACACAAAATGACTTCTCTGATCAAAAATACAAGTCATCGCTGTATATAATCAGAACAGATATTATTTCTCTCTGGTAAAGTAATAATACAGGAGTATGTAGAAGGTTCACAAGTAAGAAGATGTACCTTATCTGTAATGAGCTCTGATTGAGAACGGGACTTCAAAACGTCATTTTCGCTATTTATGGACTCTGTATGCTCCATTAAGATAGATGAAGGGGATACTACAATCAAACATGTCGGCTAAACAAAGAATAATTGAAAACCATTGTCAATATTTCCAAGTGAATGTCAAATTTTATTAATTGGGGGCATAAAACTTGTGATATTGAATTAGTGTAGCATGTAACTACCACAAATGACACTACGACCGATCACCCATTGCGATGACCATCTTCTTCCAAATATTTGATTAATACAGAATTATTATGATAAGATGACGTGAATATGATAGCACCACCCAAAATTCGTTTTTCGTACTGGAGTAAGATCCGGTACCAAATTTCCACCATTTATAATGACCTAGTGATGGATGGATAGGCTGTTGTTTGACCTATGACGATGAATTAACTGGAAGGAGTCAGAGCTCCGTAATACCGGTGGAATTGAATGGTGCACCATCGTTCACAAATGTCCATACATGTAGGTAGAATTGGTTGATGCCATATTAGCCGCAATTGGCACAGAAAATAGCAATAAGTTGTAGTTTATGTCCGAGTTTGAGATTGAGGGTAATTATTGGCATTATTGTTTGCTTTTCTGTTATAGCTATTATAATTTCCAATATTTGAATTATCAAAGTTGTTCTCTCGTGAAATGGATTTCAGCCCGTATTGAATAGTAACATTATTAAGATTAATATTTTCACTATGCCTCTGATTTACACACGAGGTGCATCTGGTTTGAAGCTTGTATGTACTAAAATCGTCTGATGTCATCATGGGGAGATTATCACCAGCCTAACCATTTCGATTATTGGAACCAACACGTATTCTATTATTACATCTAGTACCACTATTACTGGTGATACTGATGTTTACCTGTATTAACCATATGTGTCCTATTTGTGGATATTGGAACATTATTCGACTTTGTTTTGCATTGCCATAAAACTGAAGCAACATTTTCTTATGTGATTTTCTAAAATATTATATTTTTCTTATCCGCCTATATTAGGCTCCCAGGCGATGCTGAAGAGAGACTGATTTTTTCAAGCATTATAGAAGCTGGGTTCATGTAGTAGCATCATCGCCGAAATTAAGATATTTAATGCTAATCTTTTACCCTATACATTAGAAAAATGTGCTTCAAGCACCAATTACGAAGATCTCAATTGGTTAAGGACTCGTTTTACACAGGCTTGTTTAGTAGTAGGCTCTCAAAATCATTGAATAATGTTATTTTTATACTGAGTGAGACACGAAAGTGAACGGCAGAAACAATCGTAGTTGCTCTTTTCTCAGAGCCCATAATATCATCAAAAATTCATGGTATGAGAGAGATCAAAATTTTTGATTTAAAAAATTTCAAACGTCGTCTTTTCTCGCGGCTTTAATACTTGGTCGAAGTGCCATCACCTAAATGCCAATTTTTTCTTTTTCTGTACGTGAATAGGTCACTACAATAGATTTTCTATGGGTTTTACTACGGTGGAAATAAATGGAAAGTATAATGAATTTATATATCCATCTTGAGCAGCACTCATTAAATCAGAAAAAAAATTGTATAAGCCGAAATATTGTATGGGGAAGAAGAAAATAATAGGAAACAATTCTTTGAAAACCAAATGCATGTGATGAACTTTTCCTGTCACTTAAACCAATCTTGAATCATTGATCAATAGCTTTGAGATCCGTTAAACTATGGGATTAATCTTAAAAGGAACCATCACTGCACGAGAAAACAGGACTTTGCTCTGATCTTACCAACTCCGATTTATACTTGACTCACATCTCTACAGAAATCAATCATGCCTCACATCCACCTCCACAGCTACCACAACCGCTACCGCCACGTCCACTGCCACGTCCACCATGACGTCTGTGTTTCCGGAAATGGACTGCACAAACCAAAACGTGGACTTCGATGCAAAAAATGCACCGAACTACGATGTTTATTATAAATTTTCGCATCCACTGGAGCGCAGCGGCACACT
Organism: Odonthalia washingtoniensis; assembly: GCA_032358235.1. NCBI lineage: Eukaryota > Rhodophyta > Florideophyceae > Ceramiales > Rhodomelaceae > Odonthalia > Odonthalia washingtoniensis. The sequence continues at coordinate 11,751 of JAULBU010013589.1, read as the reverse complement.
ACGAATGTTCTAGTGTTTGCCATTTGCATTCATTTTCTGAAAAAGTTAATAAATTTGTGAACTTCGGACATTCATCTGTCGCAGTGTAAATGAATGTGCACAATATTTAAAATTTTAACGAAAATATTTACAGTGTAAAATCAACAATTATTCCTCACCATGAAATGTGATTTAGATTTAGAACTTGAAAATTTAAATGTCATTGTGTTAACAGTTGGAGTATGTATTTCAACTATTCTATGGTGAAATATATACCACTCTTCGATCAAAATCTTTTGATAATATCTTCCAATGTAAAATGTTGATTAAATATTTATATTTGTACTACCGTACCACTCTTCCGTCGATATAAACTTGATTATAAGACGAATGTCTGAAAAAGAAGTTATCAAAATAAATTCTTATACACCTCTGCCTGCATCATCTTCATCATCTTCATCACCGTTATCATCATCATCATCATTATCATCATCTTACGACCATGTGCTGGTACAAAAACAAGGTCATCCCTAGCACCATCCCCATCCGTAATATTATTCAGATTGTTATTACTATCCGAAAGATGATTACACTTGGCTTTACTCGGTGTTGTCGATGATCGTTACGGAACATGTTAAACACGTCGCCTATCTCATATTTACACAACCACAAAAGTAACTAACACCCATCGTAATCACGCGCACTGTTATACATCAAGTATACTAACATCGATAAATGTCATTCGACTGGAACGAGTACTTAAATTCCAACTTGTGTTGTGTGGGGTAGAATGGACATTTTCAATCGCTTTCAAACGTTCTACCACTTCAACAAATAAATCATAGACGACAACAACTAGTAACGCACGTACAAAAATAGCTGTATTCGCACATTTACACACAGCTGTAGAACATCTATCTGAACAATCACAGTTAGCAATAGTTGCTACAGATGAAAAATCAATGTTATAGGCAGAACTATACAGTCAAAGTATGCATTTACAGGTGGTACAATACTTCAAAAAGGGTTTTAAGTCTTTTCAACAGCGAATATTCCTCAATTTCAGTTTTAGGTCTTTCTTTCGTTTCAACGCATTACGACATGCCAGATAATGCCATACTAACTATAGTTATGTTGATATATTGACTTCTTACCTTTCGTAGCACATATGCACGCAAACATGGATCATCTCCAATTGATTTGATAGGATACTGGCCAGAATATGATTACACGGATTTCAAAAAACAACTATGAAGATGAAATTTATGCCGTTTTCAAGACTCTTCTCGTGCATACTACAAAACATTCAATTTTAACACAGTTCAGATGCAATTATAACGTATACGTTGTGTTTATCAACTGTGGCATACAATTCAACTAGTCATCACAGCCAGTGAAACAGGTCGAATAGTTTTTGATCTAACACACAGAGGTGCTTTTTTTGTTTTGACTGCACGAGTTCCCAGGGAAAGGTTCATGCCACTATCCCCTAAGGATGAAATTTTAATGAAAGAACATTATAAAGCACCTAAATGTACTGATGGTAGAAGAGGAAATTTAAGAGCCGATGTAACATGATCGGCTACTGGTATCCCAGGTATGGATCATAAACATGAAAAGGTTCCTTTAGAGAGCATTGAAAGACGTAACTTTTATAGAGAAGCTGGAAAGCCTAGAATTTCACTCGCGAACGGTTTCGTTCTTTATTCAAATGATTGAAAAAAACTATTGGGGGTAGGAGCAGTTGGAGAAAGTGGTGTGTTTTATACGAATCCTATGAGCAAATAATTGAAAGATGGTAGTGGTGAAACAAATGTAAGACAATATATTGAACCTCAATTGAGGATTGAGCTTAGCGGCGAATATACGGCAAATTATACGCCTCGTGAGTAAATCACAAATATGATCAAGTGGCCACTTTCTATAATCACTGTGTACCACGTCATCATCAGTGTAACCGATAGCTCAAAGAAACAGTCAGTACAGTCGTACAGAAAGGCATTGGCACGGTCTTATAGACAACACAGCTTCATATGCACGACGCGCGACATGCAAAGAACCTGTTTTGCAAGCTGTATGAGCGACACAGGCGGTGTGAACAAGTCACCTACCGTCACTGTTATTTTCACGGGTGTGCATCGGATGGTGCCATCCATTGTTTTTGGTTTTGACGGAAGTAAATATATAAATGTTTGACCTGATCCATGCCTGTCAATGACATCTGAACATCCTCGTTTTTATAGCAAGACACTATAAAAAGACTTATCCACTGATGTACAGTTTAATTAATGAGACGCGATACATTTAGTACATTTTCTGTTGCACAACCTGGAATTATGTGTTCTTAGTAACACGGAGTTCACAATGTTTACTAAGATAACATACAATTCGCATCGATTTTTACTGAAATGAAGTGTCCACCCAAGAACCGTCTACAAAATAAAGAAAACATCTTACTCCGGTCACATCGGACCGAACTATTCATTCAATCACAGTGCATAGAGCAGGGTACTGTCTTCAATAGAAGAACTGTATTCATTTTTTTCTTTAATTCTCATTTTAGGTAGTAGAAAGCCTTCTACACCTATTTACCCGTTTCCTTGAAGGAAAATCATCTCTTAATATTTATTTTATTACGTCTACGTTTGGCATTGTGATATACATAGATGCCTTATCAAGCTCGATGTCAGGCCTAGATTGTGGACAAGACGGATAGTTGTGCAATGGCTAATTGTAGCTATGGCCTATCTTTCTGATTTTGATGCTGATTAGAGCGTGTGTTTTTCAGTTCGAGCACAACGGTGATGGTGGGAAAAAACCCAGGTTGAATAGGTGCGGAATCCGTGCCGGCAGTTGTATACTAACGGCCAGTGGCTAAATTACAGCGGTGAAAAGAACTCGATGTAAATCTGCGATTTGTGCTAGATAAAATTATTGATAAATCAATCGCGGTAACAAACTCATACTATGGCGTGGTGGTTGGGGAAAATCTGCCTTTACGGTAGGCTGGAAGTTCGAAATCCCCCTGGTGCCTAAAGGTATGGGCTTTTGTTGGAGTTATGCCGGAATTGCTGCATTTCGTTCCCTCACATATGGCATAGATTGATTGTCTCAGCATTTGTCCATATTACCATATTTCAATATCCTATTGGCTGTTAGGTTGGACCTTTATTTGGCGGGAATGTGCCTAGATGGCGTGTTACACTCGTGATTATTGTCGAAGTATACCCATTACTCGAATTTTGTAGCACTAAAAAAATTGAGAATGATAGTGAATTATTGATGTTATCAGGTGCCAATTGGGGATTTGCAATCCTTTTTAAATTTTGGTATTCTTAGATCGGGCATCTTTGTTCTGGTGTTACCAATATGCTTTTCCTACATTTAAAATTTCAAGCAAATATTTTTTCAAAGCATAGTCGTCAGAATACGCAGCATTGACTCCCTCATGCCACCTGAATTTGAAAATTGCTGTCAATTGTTTCGAAAAACGATTCTACAGAATATTCACGTAATTGAAAATCAGTTTATTAGTAAGTCCGCAAATTTATTCCAAGATATACTAGCTTTATTATTACATGCCAGTGTCAAGCACAAGACCACTGCTCTAAAAGCCGTACATTTGCATTGCAATAATCGAAATAGTTAAATAGCCTTTTGCTCGAGACTTCATCAGCCGCTTTTTCTCTTCGTTGACGAAAGGACGTACCTATACGTAAACTTTAATTTTTTTCTCTGTACGAGAACTGGTCTATAAAGTGTCGTTTCTCTCTTTTTTACTACCCTGGCTTTAAAATGCAGCTTTAAAACAGAAGGAAATTTGATAAATCTCAAAAGCGAATAGGGATAAGAAAATTAGGGACTCAATAAGCTTTGGTAACAAAAGGCAGGTAATAAACTAGCATTATCTCTTCAATAAATCTTCAATTTTATTCAATATGTTTTTGTTGCTAAAACTATCTGTTCGTTCATAATTCACAAATTTCCTCTAAGACAGAACACTCAAGAACAATGAGTTCGACTTGAATCTGATCCCAAAAGAAATCAAGAGTGCCTCATATCCACCTCAATAACTGCTGCCACCACAACCGCCACAATCGCCGGCACCGCCGGCCCCAAGTCGGACACCTCTACTATACGCCCCATATCTTGTAGCTTCATTAGGTTTTCTGTTGTAGTGAGCTTGACTTTCAGAGACTCCATAAATTTTGTATGGAAGGATGAAATTACGCTTCGAAGTCGATTGAAAGCAACCCATGTTTAAATTAATTCTTCACAATTGACACTTGTCTCAAATTTCAAGAGCTCGACGAAAAACAGCTCCTGGGCGTTAAAAATATATATAAATAGTTGTGAATTGTAGGGATATGAGAAGAAGAAATGGAACTGAAGACAACAGGTATTCATATGCACAAACTTTGAATTAGCTCGGAACAACTTGCAGAAATAATCCACAGCATTCGTGCAATATATGGGGCAGAAATTTTGCGCCATGTATTGCAATTTAATTTCGCATTAAATGCTAGGAATTTTATTTAAAATGACATATAAAATAAAATTCTGAGCAACATTGTATTTTCGTATTACCACTCGGCTTCCAAAACCCTCTAATAGAGGGTTTTGGAAGGCGAGTGGTTAAATTGGGAATGGTTATTTTCGGCACGGCGGGGCATCGGTGAAATCCACATGGCAACATATTACCACAATTGAGGGAAGTAGACATTTCACGAATCGTTATTTTGAGGAAAAAGGAGAAGTCGATGTTGCTACTTTATGGGCCAAAATCGCCAAAAATTGTACAACCCCCTTGTTGTTGCGCTCTTCTGTTGCATGGTCAACCACATGGAGTACTTTCCAAAATTTGTACGTATTTTAATAATTCACCGTCTTCTTTTTTCCGTTCCCTTCCGTTCCCTACTCTCCCTCGCGTAATATCATCATGTTTTCATTCCCCCGGCACGATAGCGAAATCCCACTATGAATCGAAGGTTGATTACATTCTTTACTGCCATGGCAGCAACTAATGTCATCAACCTTCGCTTTCTAGCCCGCCCTATCTCATATTCTGTCCTCCGCACCCTCTTTGAATCCCCTGTTCTTCCGCCCGCTAAAAAAACGTTTGAAAATTGCAATTATTTTTTCCGCCACTTTTTTCCCTCAACTGTTTGCATACCTCCTCATATTGCAACTTTCCCTCGCAATTGCCATTTTCCAAAACACAACTTGAAATGGCAAAATATTTTCAGTGGTTATTTTTATTACACGTTTCTGATACTTAGCCACATTTAAGTACCCATAATTTTCCCAGTCTCCGTTTTCCAAAACCGTCTATGTCGTGCTTCAAATGTTATGTAATTAAAAACGATATGTACATATCTTCATATTTCATCATCTGCTTGATGTAAAAGTCAATGTGACAACAGTTAACAATTTCGTTCAACAAGGACATCATCTTTGTGTAATAGTATGCTATTGCGAATCAATATAATATATCCCTGATCATTTATATTCGGTTCATTATAATTAATTGTATGGCTGAATGGGATCATGAATTTTTCCTTCATTTTCTATAAACTTAAATGTCCCGAAAGGTGAAGAATGATGCTTTCATTACCATTAAAACCGTTTCCAAAAAAACTACCGTTCGGGAAATATCTGCATGCCAAAATGTAACATTAAATGTTTTGAATCAAAATTTTGAGGCTAAATTTGATGAACTTTAATAAAAAAATGAAAAGTTCAATTTATTGAACTGAACTGTAAAACCTGACAAAAAATATGTAAAACATTGTTTTTTCTTGTTTTTGTGTGCCGGGGTATGTATGTGATCAACCAAATAATATTTTGTTGATCAAATATTATGAAATTTTCAACAAAATTTTCATATTTTGTTGCTTTTAGGGGCAATGTAGGAATATTTCATATAATATATGACCTATTCCTACATATTATATTAAAATGAACGATATGATTAGGGGCATAATAAAATTATTATGAATGCATTTTTGAATAAAGAAATTTCGCATTCTAAAAGAGATGTGATGTAAGATATAATTATAGAATCTTGATTTTTCACTGTATAGTATTTTCCAGTCCTCCAGTGTCCGGTTGTGAACGGGAACGTTGGGAGAGGGAAGGGGGTAGAACTAGCTGGAAGATCGAAAGAAGAAGTGTACAGAGAAGACACAACCTCGTTCCCGGGGCCGCTTAGCCAATCAAAACTTGCCATATGTCGGGCCACAAAGGCCAAAAAAAGCGGTATCGCCACAAATGGAGATTCTGGCTCTATCATGTGCGACACGGGCCCCGTTCCTAGGCGCACCCACTGAAGATGGAACTGGCAACTACTCGGCGAGCTTAGGGTCTCCCGAGCACTAAGCTACGAGGATAGTTTCTGGTTGTGTCTTTTTTGGTATTCTTTTATACACCACTAATTACAGCCTGACAGTACAGTTTATTGACCACAGGCCGTTTCGTATACACATACGAAACACAGCGGCTTACCGAATAACCTTGGGGTATTTCATCCCCATCAACCATCGCTTTACCTAATCACCGTTTTATAGAATCCTTCTAAAAACAGACGCCTTCACTTTACCAACAAATCACCCACGGATTTGTTATGGTAATCACTTGAACCATTAGGTGATAATCCATCTTTCACTCACAAACGCGCTTCGTTTGCTTATTCTCAAATAAGATGACAGATCACGAAGATACCAGGTCAAAAAGCGCGACGTCAAGATGAACTGCCACGACCAAAGCCGCTCAAGTCAACCTTTTCTAGAGCACCCACGTTTGCTGCAGACAGATTACGAATCTATCTGATCATTTTTGCAAAAGTACGAACAATATGAAAATGATTTTTTTTCACGCGCGCGACAACTCACGACTGATACAGCCTCTTCATCAACCGAGGCAGTTAGACAAGTTGACTTGAAGTTCTGCTTGGACGTAGAGTTTCTCCAATCTTCCATTGCGCTCTACTTTATTTCAGATGCAACGAGTTACAATGAACTCACCGATGCTCAAGTACGTACGTTTCTTGAAGGACGAGCGGAAGAGTTCAAAGAAGTGGCAACTTTGGATAAACTTGATGACATCGTCAAACGCAATCTTCGTATGAACATGCAAAATACAAGTACAACCACACACATGCAAGAACTTTTTACAAATTATCATACAATTCTCAGCCGTGATGGTCTAAAATGGATCTTGCAAGACAAGCAAAAGATTGCTGTACAAAATGTGTTGTCAGCCATCCTACCTACTTAGTTGAAACAATGCTTGCAGTCCGATATCTTGTCTTCACACCATGAGTTGAAGAAAGATTTGAAGTTTTTCCTGAAATATGCGGCGAGACTGGCCGAAGCTTTTCAATTGGTGGATTCTGGTCCTCCAACAAAAGAAACTGAAAATATCAAGGATACCACATCTACAGGTGGTGGTAACTCAAGATTTGGAAACATGCGTAATAGTAGCGACACCCGTAATCACAAAAATAATAGCGACAATAGCAATCTCCCTGTTTGTTTGTAGGAACCGCATAAGCATAAAGGGCTGAGAAACTTGTTGAAAGATTGTCGTGATTGTCCATCCGAAGACAAAAGTGTATACTGGACGAGCGTGCTAAGGAAGTTGCCAAGGATGGTCCGTCCAAGTCAACACGAGGTCAAACTACCACCGGAACCTTGACACATTCTACTTCAATAATTCCGACTACCGACAGACTGTAATCAACAATCAATCCACATAAGCCTCTGTGTTCAAATGCATAGGACGATTTGAAGAAATCTTGTCCGTTTCTATCCAAGTAGCCCTCACACATACCGAGAAGCCAGAAACATTTACGTTTTCACGTGTTTGGAAAGTCCCACGACTTGTTTCAGAACTTTCTGCCGGTTTCTTAGCTTTACGTGCATCTCTCTGTCTATAATTATGTTTGCTTCACTTACATGGAGAGGACAACATTTGGGCAGACCTTCTCACTCGATGGAGTATACCACTGACAATTCGCCGTCTGGTCCGCATTCCCGCTCTTTCCACCACATTCCGTGACTTTGTCTGTCCCCCGTTGCATATAATTCAATGCTCACAAACCGAAAATGATTCATCTCGTCCTAAAAACCTCATCGTTCATGATGGTATCTGGTGCAGCTCTGTCTCTGAATCCATGTGGATTTCTGATGAGGATCAAGATCTTTAAATTTGCCTCGCTATTATTTCCAACATCGGTTCCGCCGGTCATCGCGGCCGCCTCTCCATCAAGGGGGGTTTTCTGAAAAGTTTTTCTGGTCAACCTTGTCCGCTGATATTGGCATATTAGTCAAATCATTCATCCATTGCCTCTCCATTACGAGGCGTGAAAATGTCCCTCGCCCTTTCGGTCCAACACTACATGGGACAATGCCAAATGATTTAGTGCAGTTCGACCACATTGATCTTTGAAAAAGCACAACGGGTGATAAACACATACTAATAGTACGCGACGATCATAGTGGCTATTGTTTGTTCTATCAATCTATGTCTACAACGGCGGAGACTGCAGCCAATGCACTTCTCGATTGGAGCGCCGCGTTTAGCATCCAAAACAGGTTGATGTCTTACGGGCCTACTAATTTTAAAAATGAGATGATTTGCCTTTTCACAAAGGGCTTACGCACATCACACCATTTTACTTTACCTTATTGTCCGTGGTCAAATGGAGCAATAGAGTAACTTGAAAAAGAACTGCTTCGTGTGGATCGAGTATTACTTTCGGAACTTCAACTTCGACGTGAAGACTGGCCTCAACTTGTTCCTTAATTTCAAAGTGCACTGAACAATGCGTCATCCCCCCAACGTAATAATATTTCTCCCATCACGGCCTTCACCGGCCGCCTACTGTCTGCTCCTATTTCAGTTTTTGTACCTACTTTGGATTCTGAGCCGGTCACTCTGACAGCAGCACATCAAGAAAGGATTGCGAATGTATAAAACCTTACCAACTTTATGGAAGACATACACCCAATGGTGCAAAGTACGCTGGATAAGCAAAGAGAACGCATACGTGGGAATAAACAACTCAATGAAAAGGGTGAAATCCCGAAGTTCTATAAAGCAGATTATGTTCTGATGGCCCGTGCGGTTTTCTTTGAAGCCGAGAAGTTGTTCCTTCGATGGCGTGGTTCGTCTCGAGTAATTAAATCACTCAACAACTATGTGTACCAAGTAGAAGACTTACGTAATGGAACAATGCAGGAAGTCCACGGTACTCGTCTTAAGTTTTATTCCGACGCGTCTCTGGACGAAAAAGTCATTCTGTCGCACGTACTGCCATCTGAGACGGGAATGCCGGTATCTAGCCTCCTCCGACTGGTGGACGTTGATGGACAATTATTCGTACAAGTACGCTGGAAGGGACTCTCGGCTACGAATGACACCCAAGAACCCTTTGCCCGTGTTTACGAGGACGTCTCTCAGCTTATTATCAAGCTGCTTCAACACAAAAACATTCTGCCGAATTCCAGATATAATACGATCCACCCAATCCGACTGAAAGAGTAAACTGTGAATGAAACCCAACTAAGTATACCAGATACTACAACCTCCGACAACAGTAATTGAACAGAAGCAGATCCTCAAGTTGAATGATTTACAGGAGAGTGTCGTGGAGCAAAGGATGATTGCTACGAAAAAGTCCCCACCCACGTGCTGAGATGGATGGTAGAGTCTATATAAACCTCTAATGCGAAATGATGGAAGGTAGAACCGATATAAACGTGTTCTCGCACCCCGAGGTTACAGGGATGCCAGTAACAGCTGAATTTTTCGCTGCGATAAGAACAAAATATCTCTCAAAAGCTGTCATGAAAGCCAAGATTAGTACTACTGAGAAAGAAATATCAAATGTTGACACAGAAGATAGGGGCCCATTTACCAACTCGAACACACCTACTCCCATTATGAATACTGATGATCGGGCGGGATACTCTTGGACGTCTTGAGGTCCCAAATGTTGTGTTCAGGATGGCTCAGAGATTGGGAAAGGCTTTCTCTTCCGAAAGAATTTTCAAGGGCCCCGTGACCACAAGTCGGAGAGACCCCTGACCCTTTTCTGACTGCACTTCCCGATATTATTGAGCACAACTATCGATGCAGTGATTTTTCGGTAGTGCGCGAGTTGAAATAGAGTACATTGACGCTTCCAAATGTGATGTTGCAGATCAAGCCGAAGGTTTTCGTGATCAATACTAGATGTAATTCGAGCCTCTCACGATAAAAACCATACATGACCACATCACAGACTGTATCGGCCACGTCATAAACTGGTCAGTAGCGGCTCTAGACTCTCATGTTAACTAATTTCTTCCGGGAAACATACTACGTACATCTTCAAAATTCTCGAAAGATGACATCCCACTATCAAATCCATCAAGTCTGTGATTCAAGATCATGTTGTGCATAATTATGCATGTCTTCATTATGTTTAAAATTTCATGACGCGACCATAGACGATCATGCTGAGACAGTATATGAAACCATACAATGTGAACACCCAGAGCGTATACGTTCCATGTTTGGCGAATGCTGTGTCACTTTTATGTCCTTTAGGCGTCCAGGACTTCCGAAAAATGAATGTCAAATCCACAACTCTCCACCATAGATTGCTTCAAGGACAATTCTATGCTTCTTTTCCTTCCCCTTTAACTGCCCCACCAACGCAATAGAGCGGTTCTGCCATTCCCAGTGTTGACAATTAATTAGACGATTACAACCTGTAAACACCCTTTCCGCGTTAATTCCAATGATACGTCTAAGCTCTTCTTCTCTCAGCTATCGAAGCTACCCTCCAGAAAAATGTTGACTTACGGAATTAAAGAAACTCTCCATAGATATCATCACTGAATCATTTCTTATTTGCAGATACTAATCACATGTATCTGCTGCTATTCCATAAGCAATCATACAAATTGTCCAACAACACGTTTGAGAAGGTATATACCAGGTTTTCCTAAACAATCAACGCGACGAATTAAAATCCCATCACCATCGATTTTACTGAACAGAGTATGTAATACTGCGCGAGACATTTTAATGCGGCGTTCGAATCAATCTGTCCCATAGCTCGGTAATGTACAAAAATAATCTGTAGAGGCCCTTAAGTGCTGCGGCGAAGTCTCGATGGACGTTTCCTCTTTTTAAAGGCTGGCTCACTGAACGGTTTGCTATAGTGCTTTTAATTTAAAGGTCTGGAAATATCCCCCTGACTACGATGTAGGAGAGCTTATCCTTGTCGCTTGAGGCGTCGAAAAAGTACATAATTCGAAATAGGGAAGGGGTAGGCAGTGCGATTTGATTTTCTATCCTGCTGTAGGTTTGTAACAGTTACTAAAAAAGACACCTATCCGCTAAATCGCGGATAAGATACGCCTATCACAATAAACACGCCGCAAAAATAATTCGACAGATTTACATTAAGGCCCCTGTCGTAGAGATGCTCTAATTCGTAAATTGTCAGCTATAATAATAATAGCTGCCGTATATAAAGCAGAAAATTAGTAACGATGTATACACAATATGAATATTACTATAATAGGATATGTATGACGTAAATTACATCATACATATCCCATTTTCTGAACTTACTATCGGTTCCTCGTAAAAAGAATCTGCATACAGCAATTTATAGTACTGTAAAAATTTAATGAACAAACAGTACTGTTTGAACCAATGAAAACTTCGAATTTCAAGGAAATGGAACGTGTACGGCTTTTCTTGCAGTGCAAATAA